>KV426108.1:80949-96532 GCA_001632375.1 Exidia glandulosa HHB12029 | reverse complement strand
GGACTGGACAGACCACGACATCCAGCTACTGCTCAGCGAAGCTTTCGTGCTCAGCAATACGTGGCAGAATGCGCAGAGTCACTTCACGTGAGGGCTGGGTGGGTGGAAGATTGAAAAGTGAATCCGCGCACCTCTCGCCGGTCCGTAAGATTGCAGGGGTGTATGGTAGCGCCACTGTTGGTACGTCATATAGGGCACCCACTGTACTGTACTCCTGTCACCATCTGGGCTTTCTGCGTTGGCCGTGGTACGCGTACGCGCCTTGACACAAGTGTAACAATGCGTTCATAGATACACGCAGCCGTGCTCGGGCTCATGTAAATTACCAGTACGACGAGGCCGTAGGCAAGGAGAAGCGACGCCTTATCAGGAAACATGGGCACTACAGTACGGCGAGGCTGCCAGAAGGAGACGAGTACCTGTTACGCAGACGAACATATACTGATGTGTATTCCGGCTCCATAACATAAGTACATCGGGCTGCTAAAAGTCGAGATAGGCATCGCAACGTTTCATCAGGGCTGGGACGCTGAAGTACGTCTTCATCGCCAGCTCCAAGTCTATAATGCGGAGCCTGTGCGTCAGCCCTGTGAATGGCGATGGCAGACTGGGCAACCCCGGAGGTGATTCGGGCGCCATGAGGATGTTATTGTACTTGACATCCAAACTCAAGTCTACGCTCATAAGCGCGATCTCCTTGTAAGCAGCATGTATGTCGTCACTAGGCAATCAAAGACATCAGCTACTGCCAAGGGAAGTGCGGATGGCACGCACAGCATGTCGAATGAGTTTTCCATCGTGTCACCCACTCGTTCAAGTACGAGGACAAACACTCGATCGCGGGCTTCCGCAAGCTCGGCCGCCAAAGGTATCGGCGCAATGTTGTGTGGGCGCAGGTCCTCGGTCGCGTACTCCATAAACTCAGTGGGCCCTTCTGCGGCGTCGGTTCCACGGTTAGACGTAGGGTATTCACGCCATGCAGCAACATCCCACTCGCGTGGGAGCTTCATTTCGAACCACCCGTAGCACCGAGGGAGGACAACGCCTTGAAGACACTCGAGGTGGTCGTAAAACCAAGCCTCCCGCGCAAGAGACAGACAGCGTTCTCGACGGGCCACTTTGACGACTAGTGGAGGAAATAAAGCCGCGTCGTTCTCGCCATTCACGGTCCCAGCGGTCGTCATTTGCTCTGCTGCGAAGACGATGCCCGAGCGCCCGTGGCCTAAGAAGCGCTGAAGTTTCAGAGACAAGTGTACGTTTCCTGGTGGTGGGAGGTTCGAGCGCGGACGGGGGGCAGGAGCACAGTCTAGGCGAAACATGCCCGGCGGAGGCGTCCAGTCCTTTTCCAGGTCGAGTAGCGCTTTCACAGGAAAGAGCTGTACCAAATCGGGCGCAACTTCACAGCGATGGAATGCCGCAGATACCGGAGTGCCATTGCTATCCTGGCTGAGTCCATCCAACGTAACGGAGGCCACCGCGTTCTGAGGCTGGGAAGATGTTAGGTCGTTACATGCATGCGCACGCGAGCACATACGGTTTCCATGGTTCTGGACGTGCGAATGGATTGATACGCAAGAGGGGTGGCGAGGAAGAAACTCAGGACGGCGGAGTGTTGGTAACTTGATCTCGCTTTTTTTGAAACACGGCCGCGGCTAACCACTGGGAAGGAGTTCTTGCTCGTTCGTCGTGCAGGCGTCGACGCAAATATTGCGACCCGTTGACATAGTTCAAAGCAAAGTGCTATAACAGCTTGTAGCGAGAGCGAAAGCAAAGGACTGATGATGGTTTGAACAGTGGCAGTACAACGACAATGTGAAGCGGAAAGCAACGATACGACAGCTAGGAGACAACAGCAGTGCAGCAAGGTCCTATCTTGATGTGCGCCCATTATACAGACCCAAAATGACTCTCGCAGTTAGACACGATGACCGCGACAGACCAGTCCGTCCGTAATGCGAGTTCGAAGTCTATGAGGCGGATGTTGTGCGTCCTTCCGGTGAACGGGGAAGGAAGACTTGGTAACCCAGGGGGCGCCTCCGGTGCCATACAGACGTTGCGACCTTTAATATCCAGAGACATGTCGACACCCATATGTGCAAGCTCGGTGTACGCAGCACTGAGTCGAGGTTCGCTCCTGCAACCTACGACGTGAGTACAGATCATAGCGCCGTATTGCAAGACGCACTCCGAGTCATCATACGTGGGCTGCCTCTGGAACCGGCCGCCCACGCGTTCCATGACGAGGATGAAGAGCCGGTCGCGAGCCGCAGCGAGCTCGGTCATGATCGGCGAAGGTCGAAGGTTCTTCTCGCGCAGATCCGAGATATGGTAACTCATGAACTCGGCGGGTCCTTCGATCGCGTCAGTCCTAGAATTCGATGTTGGGTACGTGCTCCAAGCAGGGACTTCCCACTCGGGGGTCAGTCGAAGTTCGAACCAGCCATAACAGCGCGGTACGACTACGCCCTGAAGACACTCGAGATGGTCGTAGAACCAGGCTTCCCGTGCACCCGACTGGCATCGTTCTTGACGGACTATTTTGACCACGAGCGGGGGGAAGGCATGCTCTGAGTTGGCGACTGCATCTGGGAGTTGCTCGGCCTCGAAGACGATGCCCGATCGACCGTCCCCTATAAACTTTCCAAGTCGCAAGTTCAAGTGCATGTCTCCTGGAGGAGGGAGAGTCGACGGTGGACGAGGAGCCGCGCCGTCTGGGCGGAACTTGCCCGGTCGCGGTTTCTGGTTGCGAGCAAGTGCTTTCACGGGATAGATCTGCACCATGTCCGGCAAGAGCTCGCATCGATGGAAGGTCGCAGAAAGCGGATTGCCATCGATGTGCTGAAGTAGTCCCTCCAGTGTGACCGTTGCTACCGCGTTCTGAGGCTGAACCTGGCATTAGACCCCTATCATCGTTGGACACGAGCACGCACGACTTCCATGGTTCGAGCAGTGATTGACGTGGTTGGCACAGTAGTGGACAAGGTCAAGGGTCAGACCGGTCAAGAGCGGAGTCTCAGAATCATTGCCAGTCTGACTGCTGTTCGGACGAGCACGTAGTACTAGTCGTGTGCTTTTTCGGCTTTATACCATATAGCTGTCAAAAGTTGAAATACCCTTTGCAACGTTTCATGAGAGTTTCGACGCTGAAGAACGTCTTCATCGCCAGCTCGAAGTCTATAACCCGGAGCTTGTGTGTCAGGCCTGTGAATGGCGATGGCAGACTGGGCAGCCCGGGGGGTGATTCGGGTGCCATCAGAATGTTGTTATACTTGACGTCCCGACTCATGTCTACGCTCAAAAGCGCAATCTCCTTGTAAGCCGCGTACATGTCCTCACTGGGGAACGAAAGACGTTAGTCAATGCCAGATACGTGCGGATGGTACAGACCGCATGCGGGACGGAATCTCCATCGTGTCGCCCACGCGTTCAAGCACAAGGACAAACACTCGGTCGCGGGCTTCGGCAAGCTCTGTCGCGAACGGTGTCGGCGTAATGTTGTGTTGGCGCAGCTTCGCAGACGAGTAGCCCATAAGTTCAGAAGGCCCTTCTTCGGCGTCGGTTCCACGATTAGATGTTGGGTAATTACGCCATGCAGCGACGTCCCATTCGCATGGGAGCTTCATTTCAAACCACCCGTAGCACCGAGGGAGGACAACGCCTTGGAGACACTCAAGGTGGTCATAAAACCATGCCTCCCGCGCAAGAGACAAACAACGTTCTCGACGGGCAACTTTGACGACCAGTGGAGGAAATGAAGCGCCATTCTCGCCATCCACAGTCCCAGCAGTCGTCATTTGCTCCGCTGCAAAGACGATGCCTGAGCGCCCGTGCCCTATGAAGCGCCCGAGGTTAAGAGCCAAGTGCACGTTTCCTGGTGGCGGCAGGTTCGAGGGCGGGCGAGGTGCAGGAGCGCGATCTGGGCGGAACATCCGAGAGGGAGGCGTGAAGTGCGTGTCCGAGTCGAGTATCGCTTGCACAGGAAAGAGCTGAACCATATCAGGCACAACGTCACAGCGATGGAATGACGCCGAAACCGGACTGCCATCGCTACGCTGGACAAGTCCGTCCAACGTGACGGACGCCACCGCGTTCTGAGGCTGCCAGTGGGACAGGCGTTAGGTCGCTACTAATGGACACAGCGGGCACGTACAATTTCCATGGTTCTGGACGATTCGGACACTGCGCACGCAAGGCCGGAACGCGGAGTGTCAAGCGTCTCGTGACCAAGTCGAACATTCCGCCAGCCTGTGGCACGAGCAACACCGCGTCTCAAAGAGAGTTGCACTATTTCCAGCCAATGCGTCGACGTTACTATTGCGCATCATGAACGTATACCAAAGCACATAAATTCTGAAGGTGATATAGCAATAAAGCGAGAGCGAAAGCAACGATACGATAGCGACAGCGCAACGAGATCATATCCAGAAGTATACCCATCAGAAAAACGAGAAATAACTCTCACAGTTATCCACGATGACCTCGACAGACCAATCCGTCCATAACGCAAGTTCTAAGTCGAGGAGGCGGATATTGTGCGTGCGTCCGGTGAGGGGTGAAGGAAGGTTTGGTAACCCAGGGGGCGACACCGGCGCCTTGCAGACGTTGTTACCCTTGATGTCCAGAGACAAGTCGACGCTCATGAGTGCAAGCTCGGTGTACGCAGCGCTGAGTTCGCTCCTGCAAACTACGACGTGAGTATAGATCATAGTGCCGTAGTTCAAGACGCACTCATATGTGGGGTGCCTCTGGAAACAGTCGCCCATGCGTTCCATGACGAGGATGAAGAGTCGGTCGCGAGCGGCAGCGAGCTCGGTCATTAACGGTGAAGGTCCAATGTTCTTCTCGCGCAGTTCGAAGATATGGTAATTCATGAACTCGGCAGGTCCTTCTTTAGCGTCAGTCCCGCGCTTCGATGTTGGGAATGTACTCCAAGCAGGGACTTCCCACTCGGGGGTCAGCTGTAGTTCAAACCAGCCGTAACAGCGGGGTAAGACAACGCCCTGGAGACACTCGAGATGGTCGTAGAACCAGGCTTCACGTGCACCCGACTGGCATCGTTCTCGTCGAACTACCTTGACCACGAGCGGGGGGAAGGCATGCTCCACGACTGCATTTGAGAGTTGCTCGGCCTCGAAGACAATGCCAGATCGCCCATCGCCTATGAACTTGCCGAGCTTTAGGTTCAAGTGCACGTTTCCTGGGGGTGGGAGTGTCGACCGAGAACGAGGAACCACGCCCTCCGGGCGATACGTGCCTTCCGGTGGAATGAAGAAACCATCGTCAAGATCTTTTACTGGGTAGACCTGCACCATGTCTGGCAAGAGCTCGTGTCGGTGGAAGGTTGCGGAAATTGGACTGCCGTCTATGTGCTGGACGATGCCCTCCAATGTGACTGCAGCGACCGCGTTCAAGGGCTACATTCGGCGTGAGGTTCCTGTCATCGGCACCATCAGCACGCACGAGTTCCATAGGTCGGTTCAGAAGTGATGATGGTGTCGCAACGGCTCGATCATGTCAGGGGAGAGGTTAAGCGCGAATGCGGAGTCTGAACCTGTAAATATGGAGTGTCGACGAGCAAGGCATACTTATCGTGGGTCTTGGTTAATGGTGGTAGACAACACGAACAGTGAGAAAAAGCAACAATCCACCGCCGACGTCCAATTCCAAAGACTATATCATAAATCGTACACGAGCATCCTGATATAACTCTTGCAACTCCTCAGAATAGCCCCGTCCGTGAAGCTCGTCTTCAATGTCAGCTCCAAGTCTATGATCCGAATGTTGTGCGTCCGTCCAGTGAGAGGAGAAGCGAGACTAGGAGATCCTGGAGGCGACTGCGGCGACATCCGGATGTTATTAGCCCTTATGTCTCTACACAAATTGACGCTCAGCCGCGCGAACTCGTCGTATGCGTGCAACATGTCCTGTCTACACATGGGGTGAGGGGCTGTCCTTCGAGGTTTACGTAGAACGTACTGGACTGTGGGGTAACGCTTGAGCTCGCCACCGACACGCTCCAAAACGAGGATGAAAAGGCGATTCCGAGCGGCTGCCAGCTCAGACATAAACGGGATGGGTGCTATGTTGGACTCTCGCAGGTCGTCGGGGTGGTACTGCATAAATTCGGCAGGGCCTTCCTCGGCATCGGTACGGTTGCCGTCAGTCGGATGTTCGCGCCAGGCAGGGACATCCCAGTCGAGAGGCGACTCGAGCTCGAACCAGCCGTAACAACGCGGAAGAACAACGCCTTGAAGACATTATAGATGGTCGTAGAATGCTTCTCGAGCCATTGACATGCAGCGACCAGGACGGACCACTTTGACCACGAGCGGCGGGAAGACGAATTTGGAGGCGTCGTCATCGGGTGCGACTTGTTCAGCTTCGAAGACAATACCAGAGCGTCCGTCTCCTATGAAGTCCCCGAGCTTCAGTGACAGATGTAGATCGCCTGCCGGGGGTAGGGTTGACGGTGGCGGGTCGATGGGTTCAAAGTTCGGGCGATACATGGGCAGAGGGTAATTCGTCACAGTAATCAAAGACGTTATAGGCGCAATATGGACCATATCAGGTACGAGTTCCTGGCGGCGGAAGGACGCAGACACAGGGTTGCCGTTGCGGTCGAGGATGAGACCATCGAGCGAAATAGTGGCCAAAATATTCTGAGGCTGGCAGACCGATTAAGGCGGCACTGATACAAATGGTATAAGCACTCACAGCCTGCATGATCATCGACCTAAGCGCAGGTCGTTCGGTGGGAGCGACAATATCAGAGTCAAGCGGCCCGCGCGCGGCGGCGTTGTGTAGAATGTAGAGTAATCTGCGTAGGTCCTCTGCTACTACCATAGGGCGAGGACACCTCTGGATGTTGAAGCCGTTATAACTTGACGCTGAATCCACCAGGGATTAGTACGCGAGTGTGCGGGTACCGAGAAGGCGGCGGCAAGAGACAGGATTCGGAAGAACGCCGCGGCTCCGCTCCTCCGAACGCGTTCTCTCCCAAATCCATAGTAAATACTAGCATATCCCCATATCCAGGGAGCCATTGATTTCAACAGGCTCGGCTCGCGGACAACCCTAGCGAGCCAGTCCAACAACCCAACGAGCGCGTAACACGAACATCACTCTCACCTACTTCGGTAGATTCGGAGGTCTTCTTATCTACCAAATCATAGAAATGATTAACAGCTGTGGATGACCCTACTGAAGTAGCCCTTGCAGCTCGACATAATGATATCGTCTGTGAAGATCGTCTTCAATGCGAGCTCCAGGTCAATGATCCGGATGTTATGCGTTCTCTGCGTGAAGGGTGACGGGAGACTGGGCAAGCCGGGAGGTGAGTTGGGCGCCATCAGAATGTTGTTGTACTTGACGTCCCGCGCCATGTTGATGCTCATATGAGCGAGCACACGGTACGCATTCCAGAGGTCATCCCTGTGCTACATCAGCCACGTTTGTACAACAGTCTGCATTCCGGTACTCACTTTAGTGTTGGGAACCTTTCAAGCTCGCCGCCGACGCGTTCTAGCAGAAGGACGAAAAGCCTATCGCGCACGGACGCAAGTTCAGTAATGAAGGGAATGGGAGCCACGTTGGCCTCGCGCGCGCAGTCGGTCAGGATGATAGTCCATGAATTCTGCCGGCCCCTCCTCGGCGTCAGTCTCGATGTCGTCGGACGGATATGTCGTCCATGCTGGGACAAGGCATCCGTGCGGAAGCTGGAGCTCAAACCAGCCGTAGCAGCGCGGAATGACAACGCCTTGTAGACATTCGAGGGGGTCGTAAAACCAGGCCTCGCGTGCCAAGGACATGCACCGTGTTGAACGAGCCACCTTGACCACGAGCGGTGGAAAAGAGTAGCGCGAGGCGTCATTCTGAGACAGGCTGGCCACCGCGAGCTGCTCAACGTCAAAGACAATATAGTTGCACGTCGCCAGGTGGTGGTAACGTCGATGGAGGGCGAGGAGTCCCGTTGTCGGGGCGCACCATCCAGTGTCTCGAGGGACGGAGTAAAGCCCTCACTGGCGAGAGTTGAACCATGTTTAGGACAAACTCGCAGCGTTGGAGACACGCGGGCTGCCGTCGCTGCGCTGAACGAGTCCTTCAAGTGCGATCGAAACGACAGTATTCTGGTACTGATAACGCGATTTGAGCACAAAGCACAAGTATTCGAGGGAGAGCAGGCCGCACAGGCTCCATCTGAGCGACAGCGTCTGTATCTTCGAACTGTTCGTTGAGAGAATGAGCCACGGCCGTCTTTAGGGGCAGAAGAGTCTTCAAACGGAGATCCCGACGTGTTCAGAAGTGGGTCCTTGGGAACTCCGAGTTAACGCGGAGGAGGGGCAATGGACGTGGATGGAAGTCGGGACGAGAGCCGAGGCCGGAGTGAGCTCGTGTTTGTTGAGCGTTCTGCACGATGCTCCGTACGAGCATCCTCCGCGTCGCCCGACGACCAGCCCTCGTCGCCACTCCCCGCATAACCCTCCACGCCCGCGCAATGTCCCACCACGGTCTCGCAGAGAGCGCAGCGCGCCCAGAGCCAGACAAGGTCCTCGTCGACATCGCCGACTATGTGCACAACTTCAAGGTCGACTCGCCGCTCGCAGTGGAGACCGCCCGTCTCTGCCTCATCGACACCATTGGCTGCGGTCTCGAGGGTCTGCGCTTCAAGGAGTGCGCGCGACTCCTGGGTCCCGTCGTCGAGGGCACCGTCGTCCCCAACGGTATGCTCCCTCCCAGCGCGCTATTCGAAGCTCACGGAGTCGCGCAGGCACCAAGGTTCCGGGTACCAACTACCAGCTCGACCCCGTGCGCGGCGCCTTCAACATTGGCACCATGATCCGCTGGCTCGACTTCAACGACTGCTGGCTCGCTGCCGAATGTCCGTGACCGCGTAGCGCGTTTCTCTCCGCTCATATGCATTATTAGGGGGGCACCCGTCTGACAACTTGGGCGCTATGCTCGCCGTCGCCGACCATCTCGCGCGTCAAGGACAGAAGGTCACCGTTCGCGATGTTCTCGACGGTATGGTCAAGGCGCATGAGATCCAGGGATGCCTCGCGCTGCTCAACTCGTTCAACCGTGTCGGTCTCGACCACGTCGTGCTCGTCAAAGTCGCCTCCACGGCCGTTGTGTCCAAGATGCTGTATGCATATTCCGTGTTCTTCACTGTCATTATCTAATCCCCTATGCAGCGGTCTCTCGCGCGAGCAGACCATCGACGCCGTCTCGCAAGCTTGGGTCGACGGCCAGTCCCTTCGCACTTACCGTCACGCGCCCAACACGGGCTCTCGCAAGTCTTGGGCTGCAGGTGACGCCTGCTCTCGCGCGGTCAACCTCGCATACACTGTCAAGCGCGGCGAGATGGGTCTTCCGTCTGTGCTCACCGCCAAGACGTGGGGCTTCTACGATGTCCTCTTCAAGGGCAAGCCGTTCGAGTTCCAGCGCCCGTACGGCTCGTACATCATGGAGAACGTCCTCTTCAAGATCTCGTACCCGGCAGAGTTCCACGCGCAGACTGCCGTCGAGGCGGCGCATGTCCTGCACGCGAAGCTCAAGGAGATAGGCAAGTCTTCGGACGACATCAAGAGCGTTCAGATCCGCACGCAGGAGGCTGCTATGCGGTAAGCTGTTCGTTCCTTCAACCATTTCAGATGCTGAACGAATCACCAGCATCATCAACAAGAAGGGCCCTCTGCACAACTTCGCTGACCGTGACCACGACATCAACTACATGGTAGCATTCCCGCTCATCCACGGCCGTCTCACCACCGAGGACTAGTACGCATACATCCTTCCCACTTCTGCCTGCTTGTAACTGAGCGTCGACAGCTCCGATGCAGCGGCCGCGGACCCGCGCATTGACGCCCTGCGCAACAAGATCACCTGCGTGGAGGATACGACTTTCAGCGCCGACTACCACGAGCCGGAGAAGCGCTTCATCTCGAACGCGATCACCATCACGCTCAACGACGGCACCGTTCTCGACGAGGTGCACATCGACTACCCTGTCGGCCACAAGCGCCGTCGTCAAGAGGGCACGCCGCTGCTCATGAACAAGTTCAAGACCCACATCGCGCACCACTATGACCAGTCGACGCAGAGCAAGTACGTATGCTACATCTCCTTTTATGTGCCTACCTAACATTCGCCAGGATTCTGCAGACCGTGGAGGATGCAGAGAGCTTGTACCAGATGCCGGTTGACAAGTTCACCGACCTCTTTGTCAAGGCATAAATGTAAAGCAGGGAGTGCAGGAAAATGCAAGGAGTTCTTTCATCTTCACTGGGTATCCGAAAGAACGTGCTCCTCTATATCGTGCATGCCCGCCTAAATCCTCTACTCTACTCTACTCTACAACAGTCCGTTGGTTTCTAAGAGCAACACAATCGCTGCATGGGAGATAGGGTTGAGAACGAGACAAGTGTTCTGAAAAGGCTCACGTACCGTGAACGATTTCCGGTATGCTCTGCTGAGTGGTGTCGGCCACGATGTCCGCATCAGTGGGTGCCTCATACACATCGTCTGTCCAAAATACGTCTCAGAGTTTGCTTCCAAAGGGCAACTGCAACGCACCGATACCCGTGAAGCCCTTGATCTCGCCCGCACGCGCCTTCTTGTACACCCCCTTACGGTCGAACTTCTCGCAGTGCTCGAGCGGCGTTGCAACATGGATGAGGAAGAAGTTGGCGCCGGATCCGCCACTTTGGAGAATCGCCTCCTTCGCTGCCTTGCGCGAGTGCGCGTAGGGTGCGATGGGCGCCGCGATAACTGCGGCACCGGCGCGCGTCAACTCAGCGGATACAAAGGCGATACGCTGTATTTAGGTAACGTGAGACAGAGGACGCAAAAGAAAGGCTGCGTGTGTGGGTGTACAAACCTGGATGTTTTTGTGGCGGTCCTCGCGCGAGAACCCGAGCTCCGCGGACAGCTCCGAGCGCACGGTCTCGCCGAGTAGGAGGGAGACGCTGCGTCCACCTTGCTGGTTCAAGGTGACCTGGAGAGCGCGCGCTATCGTATCCTTGCCGGAGTTGTACAGGCCAGTGAGGAACACTACGTGCGTGCGGGATATGTTAAAGACTTGATAATACGGCAGTAAACGAGATGCCACGCACAAACGAAACCCTGCTTTGTCCGGGGAGGGTAGCTTTCGCGCAGAACTTTCACAACGGTGCTAAGACGAGGTCAGCGTACCGTCTTCGGCACAGTTGACTTGTGATGGACGCTCACTCGTAGCTGAACCAGTCAGGAATCGGTGCTCCAGTTCGCAGCCTCTTGCGCAGCTCTGTCCCGCTGATATCGAGGGTCTGCACGCCAGCAGGAACTAATAGAAACCTCTCTCAGAATCCCAGACCGCATCCTAGTGGACCGAAACGCACCTTCATCAACAGGCATATACTCGTCCGTGGACGGGAGGTATGTCATTTGCTGGAACGGCACCATCTCGATGTTCAGCTCGTCCTTGTACTTTGTGACGAGCTCCTGCGCGTCGTATGGGCCGTAGAAGTCCTTCCCCTGCGAGTTCTTGCCCGGCCCGGCATGGTCGCGTCCTACGATGAAGTGCGTCGCACCAAAGTTCTTGCGGATGATCGAGTGCCAGACTGCCTCGCGCGGACCCGCCATGCGCATGGCCAGAGGAAGGAGCGCGAGATGCGCCATGCCGTTCGGGTACTTTGGCATGAGCGCCTCATACACGCGTACACGCCTGGATATGTGTCTTTAGAATGAGTGGAAGACGGAAAGCGACACGAACGTACGTGTAATGGTCGACATCTCCCGGTTTTGTCAGACCCACGACAGGCTGGATCAGGATGTTGGCTTGTCGTTGACGCGCTGCGCGGACAGTCAACTCGCGATGTGCGCGGTGCATGGGGTTACGGGTCTGTGCACCAGGTCAGGTATGAACTTCAAGGTATCGAGCAAGAAGATCTAGACAGACCTGGAATGCAACGACCTTCCTCCACGCGAGCTTCTTGAAGTGCGCACGCAACTCAGAAGGCGTATAGCGGAGCGCAGCATAGTCGAAATGCGCTGGAGCCTTGATAGCTTCGACCTTGCCACCAACATACAACTCCTTAACACGGTTGTGCAAGTACGCAACGGCGGGATGTGCGCTGTCGTCCGCGCCAAAGACGCGTTCCGCCTCCAGCGGCTTGTTCGGCGTGTAGATGTCCTCGACGGTGAGGATCGCAAGCGCCTCGTCGTCGCGGGGATCGAGAAGCGAAATGCGCGCGCCGGGCTTGATGCCTAGCCGTTCGATGTCGGTGGCGGAGACGTCGAGATTGATTGGGATGGGGAACAGCGAGCCATCCGCTAATCTGAGCGTTTCTACGACGCTGCGATGCAACCGTAAGCGCAAGCATAGTGAGTATCCGTTCAGCACGCACGATTTGTAGTCTGCCTCGTTGAGGAAGCCCTCGAGCGGACTGAAGCCTCCGTTGAGGATGAGCTCGAGGTCGCACAGTTGGCGCTGCACACCGGCGCATTAGCACAATGCGTACAATGAGCCTGCGAGCGCACGCACGTCGGTCAAGACGAGGTCAGGCAGCGTCGCAGCCTCTTCCGCGAGCGCCTGTTGCCTAGGCTCGTCGCGCACGAGCAAATCCTGCATGCTGCTTAGCCGGCGCAATCATCATCCGTGAGCTTCGTACCTTGAGAACGCCGCCGTGGGGAGTGTTGGCCATCGCAGCGTCGCTAAGAAATGCGGGGATATTGGTTGGGCAGAGTACGGCCGCATGCTTTCAAGGCGAGATTCGTATCGTGTCCTCAGTATGGCGTGCTCGTCGCGACAACGGCCACTCCGTAATTCGCTGCCGCCAGTCTTCGGCGCACCCGGTCCGACCAGTCCGCGGAGGTGCTGCGCTGGGCGTCCTCATGGAACTTGTCTCCGTGCATCTGCTAGCGCGCGTCCATGACGCAGACCAAAACGACAAACACGTTTTGAAAGACCGACGGCGTCTCTTGTCTCTCAACTTCGGCTGCTGTCACACCTGGCGCGTACTGTGGGACCTGCAATTTACTTATTGCTTCTAAGCTACGGAGGACAGGCATTTCAAACACCTATACAACAGGCACGAGAAGGCGTACCGCCTTCGCTCTGGCGGCCTGATCTTGCTACTGAGTACAACCTGGGACTCGGGACGTGGACGGATGCGTGCTGGAAGGAGCAACGAAAAGAGGGAAAAGCTCGAGGAATGGACAACACTGTCAACAGCAGTCGAGCTGGAAACGAGGAAAGGGAAAAGGATAAACCACACCGCGCCGCGCCGCGCTTATATGTTTCGTACAGGGATTTCGAGACTTCGGGTGCAACTCGTGAAGGCGGCGGCGACGGCGGGAGTGCTGGCTGGTGCTTGGAGCTAAAGCGACATGACGGCGAACCGTTGGATGGAACGTGGAACGTGGAACGAGGCATAATCGAGAAGATGCAATGAGGAGGAGGAGAACCCTGGAATGGCTCGTCGTCGTGCGCGTGAGTGTACGAAACCGGGCGACAGTGCCGAAATGACGAGCTTGCAGGAGACCAGGACGCGCACGGCGCGGCCAGCCAGGGCCAGACGATGGATAGGGAAACGAACCGAATGAGCAACAGAGGAGAAAAGCGAGTCGGCTTGCATGCTAGGCGAGAAACGTATGTTCGTGAAACTTCGTGTCGACTCGTGGCGCGCGCGCGTTCAGACCATGACGCTGACCGCAGTGACCTGGGCCTCGACAGGCTGCGTGACGGTTGGACCGGCGGCGGAGGACTCGAGCTGCAGGAAAGAGATGTCGTCCTTCGACTTCTCCGCCTTCGGCTTGAGCTTCTTGCCCTTGCTGCCGCCGGGGAGGTTGATCTTGACCTTGGGCACCACCGGCTCCTCAACCGCTATCGTCGGCAGGTCCGCCTTGCTCTGCGCGACGAACTCACTCGGTGCCGTCTCCGGCGCCGCCTCAGTAGACTTGGACATGGACCCCCTCCTCCAAGTGAGCGCGGTCGCAGACTTGGTACCCTTCGGCGTCTTCCTCACGTTCGGCGACGAAGGGAGCGCGCGTTGGTGATATGAGTGCTCCGGCTCCTCTGGTACCGGAGGCAGACCACCCGAGTTCTGGCGAAGGCGCGAGAGGGGAATGGAACGTGCGCCCGCGAGGTTGGCCGTCGACGGCGACTTGGGCAGCTTCTTGCTCATGCTCTTCTGCTGCTGCTGCTGCTGCTGCTGCTGCTGTTGCTGCTGATCCTGCTGCTGCTTGCCGTTGACGATGTCCCAGACGGAGATGTTCTTGCCATCCGCGGTGACGTGCGCGCCGGGCGAGCGATAGTTGTTCCAGTGGAGCGGGAGGCTGGGCAGAAGGGGCGTGACGGGAAGCGAAACAGCCTGGCGAGGGACAGCGTGCTGCTCGTTCTGGCGAAGCGGACCGAGGACGAGACGGCGGAGCTGCTCAGATAACTCCTGCGACGACGGGCTGTCGCTGCTGCTGGCTGTGCTAGCGGAGATCATGCTGGCGGGTGTGTTCGGGCTCTGCATCAAGTCCCAACGACGCTGGATCATGTCGCGTTCTTCCTGGGTCAGAGGCGAGAAGGCGGACGCGAACATAGGGGTCGACAAGCCCGGCGGTGTCGGGAGCGTGTTACCGTGGAGGCGCGCGAGCAGTGACGTCCTCTCAGCAATGTGAGTCGCGTCGTTGTCGTGGTTGATGTTGAGCAGAGTGAGGAGGTCAGTCGGCTTCGACACAGAGATGGTGTGGCTGCGCTGGCGCTTCGACTGCTCGTCCATCCTGGCCACAGCCTCCCGACGAATGCGCGCGTACACCGGGTCTTCCTCTAACTCGTCGGGCTGATACACGACTGGGTGCTGCATTGGAGGAATTGGCTGATCCTTGCGTCCCACGGCGGCCGGGCTGTTGTAGGCATCGTTCATCGTCATAGCGTGGCGATACGTCTGCGGCTCTGGCGTGTATTGCTGCCTCGGCCGCTGCTGACGCGGGCCGCGCACATTCTTGCGATCCTTCGAACCGTACGAGCGAGGGGTATGGCGCATAGCGTTGGCCGGCGGGCCAAACTGGCCTGGGTACTGCTGAACTGCTGGGACGTAGCCGTTCTCCTCGGTGTGGGCGTCGAGACCCCAGATGACTGTCTGAAGACTGCTCTGTTCTTCGATGACGGTTCCCTCGGCGCCGCTGCAAAAGGAGTCACTACACAGTCAACGCTGAACAATGCATGTTACGTACGACGGGCAGCGAGCGTAAGGAAGAGAGGCGGGACCGTGAAGTGCGGGAATGGGCCGAGGCGGCGAGCTCCATGTCACCCAGCCTGCAGATCAGGGTGAGAGACGTCTGCGAACTACGACGATCCACGTACCCTCTTCGTTGACTTCGGCATGCTCTTCCTTTGCCTGCTCGCCGGGTAGTGGTTTCTCTGCTTGGGTTTGCGGCTGTGCTTGCGGCTTGGGTTGAGGCGTCTTGGGCGGCTGAGGTGGGAGCTGCGGCTGAGGCGGGAGCTGCTGCTGGGGCGGGAGTTGCTGCTGGTGCTGGACCTGTTGCTGCTGGTGGAACGGAGGCTGATGCTGGTACGGCTGTTGCGGAAGCTGGTACGGCTGTTGCGGAGGCTGAT
>KV426108.1:35394-73469 GCA_001632375.1 Exidia glandulosa HHB12029 | reverse complement strand
AAGCAGCATATCATTGACGCGCACGGCAGCCTGATGCACCGCGCACGACCAGAAGTCGAATACGCTTCACTGAACTCGAAATATGGCATGGGCATGGCTGCATTCTCGCCTCTTGCGCTGGGCGTCTTGACCGGCAAATACAATGAACGTATCGCTGCCAACACGTACGTCCTAGTATGGTTGTTCTCCTCATATGACGCTGATAGCGCGCACGCAGCCGACTCGATACCTACAGGGATTACTTTCGGTGAGTGCTTGCAAGTCTAGGTAGCGATGACCTTGTCCTCATCGCCTTCCAGCGACACAATTCATGGCATGCATCACGAAGAGTGCGTCATCGTGTAGCCCTGTGGACGCATCGCCTGACGCTGCTAAAGGGATATGCGCATCGTCAAAGTCAGGGAGTTGGAGGAGTACGCACGAGAAAGTGAGCATTTCGTGAACGTGGCGTACATACGTTGACACCGTCCCTTACTTGCAGAGCTCGATTGTTCGGTGACGCAGCTGGCGCTTGCGTGGCTGGCTGCACAAAACCTGGTACGTGCGCCACAGTTCGAAAGCGCGGATCTCAGACTCTGACCCGCGCGAGCAGACGAGCACGATAATACTCGGCGCGAGCAAGCCGGAGCAGATCTTGGACAATGTCTCTGCTCTCGAGGTCATTCCGAAGATTACGCCCGAAGTCAATCGCGACATCCTGCGTATCATGGACTTGTGGGACCCCTCGCCAGCGGTACGCCCATCGCATAACACACTCCCCAGCCTCTGATGACACACCCTGCAGCCGCGATATCGCGACGATCCTATGCCCGCAGGACAGCTCATGCCCCTCTAGCGTAGCACGACAAGATAAATAGCATTATTGTATGCGATGATCCATGCGTAGGTTCGAACGATGGGACAGGATGGGCGCGTAGCGATAAGAGGGACGGGTGCGTGTAGGATATATAGTGTACAACAGATAGCGATGGGGGGATGCAGGGTCGGATGATTTGCCTTCGAATTCCAATTCGTGTTGCGTTTTTCCATCCGCATGCTGGAGGCGAGAAATCTAGCTGGCGAAAGCGAAGGTTCAGAGCTCGCGGGGTCCGTCGTGACGATTTGTGCGGTCGAATAGAGAAGAAAGCCCGCTGAAGATGCTGGCGACGACGCGTACGCACACCGCTGTGCCGCGTTCGCACGCCTTGTACAGCTCGGCGAGCCGGGCGCGCAGTGCATTGTCGAACGTCGTTGCATTTGGGCCCTCGCTCGATTGCGGTTGCGCGGGCGGCGACCAGTGGTGGCGAGTGGACGACTTCTTCTCGACATCGGCAAGCAAAGTTTCGCTCTGCTTCGCGTCCATCGCGGCCCAGTCTTTCCGGAAATAATTGGCGGCGTGCAACGACTCGCTGAATCGGTGGAGAGTGTTGATGAACGCGACGAGCTCGGAACGTTGGAGGAGGTTCGGATTCGCAATTGGGTCAAGAGCCTTCTCGTCGAGCTCGAAGAGGATCTTGAGCGCCGTCGCGACACCAGTAACTTGTACCTTGCCCCATAATCGGCACTTGTCGCAGCCTACGCAGTCCATAATACGCGAGACGTTCCGGAAGTGTTGCTTGAACTCCTCCTTGAGCACCAGTGCGTTCTCTCCGCGGAACAGCACGCTCTCGTCGAACTTCCCAACGGTTTGCGCGAGGTCGACGACGCTTCCAAGCTCGCGCTTGGTGAACTCCTCGATGGACGCGTCGGTGTCGTGGTCGCCGGAGCATAGATCGTACTTGGCAAGGTACGGCCCTATGCGGGAGAGGGCACGAAGCATGAGGACAGTGTTGAAGTAGATATTCTGCAGACGCTCCGGATGTGTCGCGACGCGCGAGACGAAGCACGAGAGGTCTGGTCCCCATTCGCCCTGCGTCTGGTCCTTCATATTCTCCCAGCATATGTGCGTGGATATAGACGCATGCAGACCTACAGACTGTCAGCGCCCGCTGACTGAGACGGGACGGAGTGCATACCAGAGATGATGCGGTAATACACGCGCTTCTCCAAACATTGTCCGCCGTCGCCGTCGCTGCCCTCCACGAAGACGCTCGTACTCGGTTCCGGCAAGGACACTTCTGCAGGGGAGGGAGCTTTGAGGAGCGAGAGTTCGGACTGGCCGAAGCAGTTCTCGTTGTATATCGAACTCCATACGCGCCCCGCAGACACGCCAGCGTAGCCCGTGAAACGCTCAGGATTTTGCACCAAGTCCACGTATTCGCCCTCTGCAAACGTGTAAGCACCGCATTACGGACATGACGGATGTTGCGCACCAGTCTGATCGTCGAGGAAGCAGAAATCCGAGTCGCGGTAATAGCAGCCAGGCAACGACTGCAGTGCTAGCATGAGTATAATGACGCAGATATAACAGCGTACGTACCAGCGACGCGTGGGGCAGTTGGACCTTGCTCAGCGACGCAGCGCGCCATTTCTCTGGTATGTCGCTCTGGTCGCGTGCATCAGTCAGCAAGAACGGGCAGTGGCGTGGCGCGAACGCGCACCTCATCCGCAGACGTGACGCCGCACTCTCTGTTCATGCAGAGTCCATTCTCCTGCCAGTATGGGCATTCGCGGTACAAGTCGACGCGGAAATATCTGAAGAAGGGAGTGGTGACGAGGTCGTGGAGGTGGGTGTAAAGCTGCTCGTTCACGTCCTCAAGCGTCTCGTAGTCGCAATTCGTCGTCTCGATCGGCCCAGTGAGCTACGCCCGTATTAGAAACGCGTCAGAGACTCGGTTTCGTCACTTGCCTGCTGTCTGCACGCCGGCGACCCTGTGGGCTTGGACTCGAGCACGGAATGCACGTCCTGACGGCGCAGCGGCACGTCGGCGCGCACGGTGGCTGCTATTGCGAGCGCGAGGGCCAGCGAGCGGCGCATGGTGGTAGTGGAGATGAAAGTAAGAAGGAAAGGCTGGATCTGTGGCGAGACCGAAGAGTGTTTGGCAGGCAGTGAGCACGGACACGTATGCAAGCGCAAGAGGCGCGGGTCAGTCGGTGCGCGGGCGAGAGCCGGCCGAGCCCCCAGCGCGTCCCGAACACTTCCCGGCGATTTCTTCATACTTACCTTCCGACAGCTCTCTCGGCGCGGAATAGGTTCAGAAGTGTAATATCGTTCACAATATATACACTCAGTGACAATCGCACACGTTATAGACCACATTCGACGGCAACAACGACGCAACCACATACCCTCGCATACACATCCAGGTTCTACGCAAATATGTTTCCCCCATGCCACGGAGCACTGCACGGATCGTGCGGGAGAGGTTTGCTGGAACTTGTTCGGTTCAAGATGTCCTCCGGCAATGGCAGGTCGTTGAGGGTCGTGTGCCGGAAGAGCCAGTTACCAATGCGCCATGACTCGCAGATAGACTGGTAGCGAATGGACGCCGAGGAGGCAGTATACAGTACGCTCCACTCAACCTGAGCCCAGGATATCGGACACAAGAAGCTTGACGGCAAACATATCCTCCCGCTCGCCCTTGGGCCACCCGAGCTTCTTCCAGCAACCCGCACACATCACGCACGGGCTCTCGCCCAGGCGTCTGTCTCCCACAACGCTCAGGGTGGCCGTCATCCGGGAGCATACGCGGCAGACATCGCGGCGCTGCGGCGTGCTCTGCAACGTCTGCGGATATCCGTCGCGTGGGTCCGCAGAGGGATGTAGCAGGCGAATCTGGTCGGCGACGAAGAAGTGCTCGCACGAACCCTGGTGCAGGAGGTAGTATGGCTCGTTGACGCGCAGAGACGGGAGGGACGCGAACGTCGTGGTGTGGATCGTGCCCGCTCCTCTGACGAGCGATGGGCGTTGAATCTTCGGGTCTTCCTCATAGATCTCCAGATGCTTGTGAAGCAGACTTGGAATCTTGTCAGCGAGGGGGGAAATAAGGGACGGGACGTAACGACCTACTTCGCATAGTCTCCCTCGCCAGTTCCATCACCGTAAGCGACACCTTCGACGCACATAACGCATTCACCCGTATCAGACGGCTCTTCGACGTCGTTGTCGCCACTTTGCTCGAGATAGATATCCGTCGTAAGGCGATGGTACGGGCATTCCATGACGCGAAACAGATCCGCGAGGGTTTGGGTCGCGAGTAACGCATGCTGCGAGATGCGGTTATTGCCATACGGATGCCAAATCGAACGAGCGTAGACAGAGACAATGAGCACGATGCTGTCCTCAGATGCAGTGGCTAGGTCTTTCGTGGCTGGTCGCTGCGATGGGGTGAGGTGCCGTAGACCGAGAGGGTGGATACGGTACATACGATGTCAGGGAGTGCATTATCATCGGCGAAACGCGCTCTGCGAAGAAACAATGTAGCATTTGCATCTAGTCTGCAGATGAACGGCATGAGCGTGACACGCAGAGCGCGTAGGACGACGATAGACGGACCGAAAGAGCCGCAGCGAGTCCAACTGAACGCGTTTACGAAACGCCTGTACGTCTGGGTCTTCAAGGTCCTGTGGCGGCGCGTGGACCTCGATTTTGCGCTTCTTGGCCTTTTGCGAGGCGTTCAACGGGTTCTGGGGCTGGTCCGCGACGAGCGTGGCGACATTCTCCTCGTGCACGCGCTGGATATATGCATATACACGCGGGTTGGTGAGCACGGAATCGATATCTTTCTGCAGGTCTTCGAGGCTAGTAACCGTCTATGTAAGTTCTCAGCGACAACGGTGAACGACGACGCACCTGAGCTCGTTCTCGATGCGATCTCGGTCGCTCTGCTCGAGCCCCTGCCACTCGCTGTTCAGCCGCGCAAGAGTCAGATCATGGGGCTCGAGTATTACGACCTGTTGAGCGAAATCATTGAGGTTTACGGGCTGCGACGGGGGGCCAAAGTGAAGCTCGTCGGAAAAGCCAGAAGACATTCGGGTCGGACTTTACGACGCGTTGTCCGGAACGACGAATGCGGACTCTACGTGACATGCGCCGTGACGAGGAGATCCTGGCGCCTTAGCCAGTACGTGCATGCCATGTCGAGACCGTCGAGCTCGTTCCCGTGACTGGAGCCGACTTCCCGGACCCACGGTCGCAATCGCCATCCTCGCGTGTGCGCCGTGATCGGCATCCCGGCGCGCGCCTGCTGCTATCAGCCTCGAACCGCGACCAGTCCGTACGATGCGCCTGGCTCTCGCGCTCCTCTGCAGCGCCGTCGCGCTCGCCCAGCCCGCTAAGCGCAGCGACCACCTCGTGCGCGCAAACCAACTCGGCTTTTCCGACTCGCGCGACCAGCAGAAAGTCGGCGACTCTTACGCGGGCCACCTCGTCGTACGCAAGACACCCGCCTACGAGGCAGGACTGTTCTACTGGTACTTCCGCGCCGAGGAGAACCCGGAAACTGCGCCGCTCGTCGTGTATGTGCATTGCATGAGCTGCTGGGATTAAGCGCGACTCACCTCACCTTCAGATGGATACAGGGCGGCCCCGGTGGCTCGTCTGTGGAGGATGGTCTCTTCTTTGAGATGGGACCTCTGCGCGTTGAGGAGAAAGATGGCTGGTCGCCCAAAGTCCCGACGTACAGCCTGCGCCGCAACCCGTACACCTGGACGCGGAAGTACAACATGATCTTCCTGGACCAGCCTGGTACGTAACACTGAGGGCATATCTAATAAGCAATCTGAATGGTTTCGCAGTCGGTACTGGGTTTAGTGAGTTGCAGTACGCTCCGCAGAGCATGCATATCGAACAGCGTCGCAGGCTACGTCGACCCGCCTACGCCTATGGTCATGAGCGACAAGTTGCACAACTTCTGGACGCGCCATCTTCTCAATGGCCGCACGCGTGTCCAGCCACCCTTCGCCGCCCAGAGCAGCAAGTTGGATGCGACCTTTCAATTCACTGACCAGACGCAACCGAGCTCCTCTGCGCCCACGGAGGACGGCGACTTTGCTCATGGCTATGCTGCCAATGAAGCTGGCGTACGCTCCCATGCCCTCTCCTTCATACAAATCTATTGCTAAACATGGCGTCCCACCATAGGTTTCCAAGGACTTCATCACGTTCATGCTCGTGTTTTACGACCTCTTCCCTGAGACGAAGAACCTTTCGCTGCACTTGACCTCCGAGAGCTACGGCGGTCCGCCTTCGTCCTCTCCTTCATGTCGCGCGTCTTGCTAATGACTCGACTACTTACCAGGCAAGTACGTCCCTGAAATCGCCGCAGCGATTGCGAAACACAACGACGACGCCTCTTCAGCCGCACAGAAGATCCCTTTGACGACGCTCGCAATTGGCAACCAATGGTATGTATGTACAGGCCACCATCTCTGCCTCGCTGAGCCCTTGTCCTGTAGGACGGACCCACACACGCAAATCGGCGTACACCCAGAACACTTCCTCCAGATCGGGCTCATCGACGACGTCCAAGCGGGCTTGCTCTCGGAGCCCATCGAGCGCGCGCGCGAGGCTGTCAAGCGTGAAGATTGGGTTGGAGGACTCGAGGCGCGGGGTGACATGTTCCAGATGCTGTCCGTGTTCACGGGCGGGATCAACTGGTGTGCGTTTTACCCTACTCCATTTGCTCTCTCTGAAATTGACATTCTGTGCGCATCGTACTGTACACAGACGATTTCCGGCTGGGCAATAAGGGTCTCCCGGTGCAACATATCGAGCGGTACCTCCTGCAAGAGTGAGTTACTCTCCTTGCATTGATATAACGTTACCGTCGGGCTAATCACACACACACGCTATCTCTTCTTCAGACAGACGCAGAAGACGCTGCACGCCCAGAAGAAGACTTTCGGGACGGACAGCGCGGTGTTCATGTCGCTCGCGACGGATAACATGAAGACTACGCTTCCGCTCTTCCCAGATCTGCTCAAGCGGTACAAGGTCCTTCTGTACCAGGGCCACTTTGACTTGCGCGACGGCGTCGTGTGCGTCATATTTTCGCGTGTCCGGGTCGAATACTGACGGGTAGCTTGGACACTGGCAGCTCTAACTCTCGATGGTACGCAGCACATATGGATTTACTGATTTGCTGATCGGCGCGAAAGGATCGAGGCGATAGACTGGGACGGTCGTGTTCCCTTCAAGTTCGCCAATCGCCAGGTGCGTTGGTTCCCATCCACGGAGCTATGCTCACATAGTCCCGGGACAACTCCAAGGTTTGGACGTCGAGCGAAGGCGCGCTTCAGGGATACGTGACGCAGTACGCGAACCTCACACGCGTCGTCCTCCTGGTGCGTGGGCCTCGTGTGTCGTGCATGGGCTGAGAGGGGCTGACGATAGACGCTCTGCGCAGGGATGTGGCCATCTGGCCCCCGCAGACGATGGGTGCCCCGCTGCGAGCCTGGAGATGATCACACGGCACATCGACAACGCCAAGTTCTTGTGAAAAATCAGGCCTCCACGTTCCACCCTTGTATTAGTCTGAAAAGGAAGGAAGGAAGAAAGCCGGAAATGCAAGTACACGTGAAAGGCATGGTGAAAGTGTCCCGTCCTATGAGTCGTAGTCAGTGAATAAGCAGTACAGCAGCTGCATCGATCATCGTGAGTCGTCTGTGTTCGTGGCTGCCGGCGTAGGAGGCGCGAGGCCGTCTTGGTACGTGACGTCAAAGCCGCCGAGGTTGGGCGGCGGGTTTACGAAGCGGGTGATGATAGGATACCCGGCGAAGAGGATGAGGATGCCGAGGAGGAGAGAGACGAGGGTGATCATGTTGATCCATCCGCGACCGGAGAAGATAGTGAAGACGTCGTCCGGGATAGCATCCCATTCGGGGTCGCGCTCGACGGCGGTCTCCTCGGTCGACTGACGGCCCTCCTTGTCGTGGATGACGGCGGCGGGCACGGCGTTGGTGCTCGGCATGCGCAGTGTGTTCTGGCGGCGCGGCGGTGCGAGCAGCTGCGACGGCTGTTCTGCGGGCGGCAGTGGCGGCGAGGCCACGGTCGTCGCGTTCGTTGCGTTCGCGGCGCGCGCCCGAGTCAGCTTCTGCGGGCCACGCGGGCGCGTTGCGGGCGGTTGTATGTTGCCAGCATACTGCACTCGGTGTGAGTACTTGTGCGCGAGCTCGGTTGAAAGGGACGCACAGCGTACGGGCCGTATCCGAATCCTGCCAGCCACAGTCGTCAGCGCGAGCTAAGCGCCGGCCAGCAAGCATGGACGCACCTATGTCGCCTGTGACCACGTTGCGCGTCGTTTCCGCGGCGGGACCGGCAGCCAATATTCGCGAGGCCATGCTGGAGTGTGGAGTATGAGGACAAGTTGGCTGCGCGTGACGGAAGTGTCCGGGCGCTTAATGAACTCGTCCTTACCTTTCACGCGCCAACGTACAATGAAAATATGCCACGGGACGAGTGTGAACCCTAGACCGGCTCGCCCGAGGGGCCTGCGCGGGTTGACAACCTCGGACGCAATAGAGCTTCTTTCATTCCTGCAACCATGGACGCGCCATGGATTCACAGACTACTATGCATCACCGGCGGCAAGATGGTCGACGCGTTCTACAGCGCGATACACGTCGACGGCGAGGAGAATATTCCCCCGCACGGTGTTCCGCTCATCGTCGTCTCCTCGCACCACAACCAGGTACTTATACACGCGTGCGCGCTCAGATGTGCATCGCTGACCGCGTCGCGACAGATCGTCGACATTTGTGTCATGAGTCGTGATTTCCCCCACAAACGAAGACACTCCTACTGGGCTAAACGCTCGCTCTTCAAGCACCCAGTCTCGCGTTATATCCTGCTGAATTCTGGCAATATTCCCGGTGGGTTTGTCGCACCCCAGACATTCACCGCGTCTGACCGGTCTGTAGTCGACAGGAAGAACAACGACAACCAGACCCTCCTCCGCGGCTCTTTCGAGATTCTCAAGAGTGGCGAGGCCCTCACGCTCTTCCCGGAGGGCACGAGCTACACCGAGCCGCGCATCCTGCAGGTCAAAGACGGCGCGTCCTGGGCCGCGCTCGAGTACTCCAAATGGCGCAAGACGCACGGTGGGAAGCCCGCAGTCGTCGTCCCAGTCGGCATGGTCTACACAGACAAGTCCCAGTATCGTTCGGCGGTCGTCAAGCGGTGCGTCGTGTGCGTGTCTCACCGGCGCTGCAACTTACGTATTTGCAGATACGGGCCTCCCATCGACATCACCTCGCTTGAGAAACAGTTCGAATCGGGCGAGGAGAAGGAGGCAGTCAAGGACCTGACGCGCCTCATCGAGCAGCGTATCGTGGGGCTTACCATCAACGCTGTCGACTGGTGCGCACCAGTCGCGCCCATCACCCCTATCCGAAGGCTGACAGCGCCGTCATAGGGACACATACCATGTCGCCATCATCGCGCGCCAGATCCTCTGGACGGACGACGCACGCGTCCCACTCGAGCACTTCGTGCACATCTCCCAAACGTACGTTTGCGCTCGACGGGTGCGATGCAAACCGCATTTGGTACCGCGAAGCTTATGCCAAGTTCTGACCGGCTGGCTATTCATAGGCTTGCGGACCTCTTTGCGACCAAGGACATCCCAGCCGTGCGCGAGGCGAAGAAAGATCTCGTGGCATACTTTGCGCTGCTTGAGCACGTCGGGACTTCGCACACGGTCCTTTCGTCCGTCTTCCCCTTCGCGCATCAGCCATCCGGGACGCGTGCTTTCCTCTTTGCGGCATTTTCGACGTTGCTTCACCTACCGCTGTTTGCGCTCCCGCTGGTGCTCAACATTCCGACGTACTTTGCCGCAATGCGCGGTTCGAAGCTCGCGGGCGACGAGGTCGAGGCCCGGGCGCAGAACAAGATCATCTTCGGTCTGCTCGCACGGCTGGCCGTGCACAGTGCATGCGCAGTCCTACTCGCTAAGGCGCCGTGGCAGCTGGGAGTCGGTTGGATGCGCGCGTTCGTCGTCACTGCAATCGCGACGTGGCTGCACAGTCGGCTCATTGACGGGAACTACATGCGGTACGTCTAACTGCATACTGTCTTCCAGGCTGAACGCATATTATACAGGTGGAGACGCCTTACAGTCGCTTTCCATGCCTTCCGCGCGGCCTGGGCTCCGCGGAGTACTGTCCCAGCGGACAAGCTGGCCCCATACCTCGTCCCGTACACTCCCCCGCCTAATCCATACGTCAAGTTGACCCGGGCTCTTCCTCCCGCGCCACAGCGCCCGCGCCCGCCGCCTCGCCACACGCTTATGCAACATCTCTTCCGCGCGCGGGCGCGTGCTACGCATGCGTTGGGCGAGCTCTTTGGCGAGCTCGAGCGGGGAAGCATCAAAGTTGCGGCGTCGCCGCACATGGCGCGTGCGTATGGCAATGCTCAGCAAGATGCAAATGTGAAGACGGCGGAGACAGCGGAGGTTGAGCTCGCGACCGCGAGCAGGGACGCAGCGGAAGTGGTTGCGTTTTTGAAAGCGCATGGGGCTGTCTTCCCGCCCCCTGCGACGCGGTAACGTGAGGTTTGGTATCTGACTTGGGTTGTATTAGAGGGAGCCGTATATGCGGCTGGTTGAGATTTCCTTTCGGGTTGGGTCCTGTACAGATACAACGCTGACGATGCCGTGTAATACATAAGAAAGCCATAGCCTTATCTGCCATGAATATCTGAACGCTTGTTTCTAAGTACGTCGTGTAGAGACGCAGCACTACATCTCCGTTTGAGGTTGTGTAGCGACCTTCAGTACAAGGACGAGCAGTGTCACCTCGACAATTGCTACCACAGCGGTGACTGCGATGACAATCCAGCCTGCGGTCACGAATGGTCTGCCGAACAACCGAGGACCGTCGTCCCGCGGCGCTGGTCGATGCTCGTCTGCAAAGTCGTGTATGGAGCCGCGACCTCGTGCATATGCGAGAATCGCGAGCAGAGCGGCTAGAATCAAGAACACGATACCAACTGCAAGACTAATGAGAGGTAATATTAACCATGAGATAAAACGTACTCTTGTAAAATCGCCTGTCGAACAGCTGGGAGGGGTCAAGGATAGGCCGATACATTGGGTGATGGATACCTTCAGGAACGTCTACTGGACGCGTCAGAGAGATCAAGTAGCATAGTTCAAGACTTACGAGCGAGTACGCGAGACTTCCTATCGCTGTGCGGGCATACGCGCCATCGAATGTGCGTTGTCGGGCACGTAGTTCAACGAGCTCTGGGTTGTCTTCGGGGAAGAATGTATATCGCCTGGGAGATTTGTGAGGTGCAGTAACTGGCTGGGATGTAGTGCGTACGAGTGGCCGTGGTAGAGATGTGTTCTCGAACGGGAGCGCGGCGCTGGCATGACGGAGAGAGACTCGGAACGGACGTCCGGAGTCGGCTGTCGCGCAGGCTCTCTCCTGGCTCTCAGACAAGGCTCGCACCACGCGCTCGCGTCCGCCAGCCACGCACGGCGCCGAGCCTGTCTGACGCGCCGGCCCATGCTCAACAACAACCACCGCCGCTCACGCTTCAAAAGGGCTCGCTCTCAGCTCAAGAAACTGCCCCAAACCACCATGAGCGCCTCGTCGTCGTCCACCGCAACGCCGGAATCCGTCTCCTCGTCGCTGCCCTCGCCGTTTTACATGCACCAGCTCCCCACAGGTACAGCCTGACCGCACCGCACCGTCCGTCGTTGTCTGACACGCCGCGCAGAGCTCTGGTTCGCCATCTGCGACTGGATCACCTCGCGCAGGGACATCGCTGCCCTCGCCCGCACTTGCAAGTACTTCGTCGATGTCACGGGCCCCGCGCTCTACTCCCAGATATCCTGGGCCGACCACGACTACGCCGCGAGCATGGCCGCGCTCAAGGGCCGCCCCGAGCTCTTCCGCAACGTCCACTCGCTCTTCCTCAGGGACTTTGCCTTCTCCCCGTCCTGGGACTGGCCTCCGCTGGCCGACATGGACCCGCACATCCTTACGGACATCATGCGGCGTCCGCGATACGAGGAAGTCGCACCCGATCTGCGCGACGTCGTCCAGCTCATTCCGCGCTTCACCCACCTCAAGGTGCTCTCGTTCCGTCGTGTTCAGCTCCCTGCGACGCTGTACGAAGACCTCGCGCTATTGCCCGCGCTGACGACGCTTAATCTGCGCGCTTGCAACCTCATGACCGTTATCCCGCGCAACAACGCGAACCTGCATCTCCGCACACTCCGCCTTGACAATCTGCGCTGGATCCTGAGCAGCGACGCGTCGCGCGACGCCATGTGTTCCCTCGCGTGCACGGCCGAGCTCGAGTATCTCGAGGTGGACGCGCATGTCGCACCCATGACCTTCAACCTCATGATGTCGACCTCTGCATTACGCGGGCGCCCTCTCGTTCTGCACACGCTCAGGACCGAGGCTCGTACGGACGAGGCCGGCGACTTCGTGTCCATAGCCGGCTTCCTTGCGCAGACGCCGTCGATCGAGGTCCTGCACCTGCGCCGCGTACCGAAGACAGTCTCTGTGCCCGCCGCGGCGCTCCCAAACCTGCGTGTGCTCAGTGGGCCGGCGCACTGTATCGAGGCCCTGGTGGATAACCGGCCCGTACATCACGTGCACATCCTCGACCAGTTACCCGCGACGCGCCAGCACCATAACGCGCTCATCTCGCTGCTGGGCACACAACAACAGCTCAACGCCGCGTATCAGTCTGCAGCGGACCCGCAAGCACCGGCGACGTCGTACTCCGAGATCGTTCAGGTTATGGAGAAGGTCGCGCGCACGGGCCCGCCGTTGCGTCGGCTCGATTTCCGCATGAGTACCTGGGACAGCGAAGTGCTGTACATGCTTGCCGCGAAATTCCCGAACCTGCTCGACCTACGCATCAACTGCACCCACGAGGGCCCGCATGAGGTATGCATCCCACTTCCTGTTATCCTCCCAGTATTGATAATTGTTTCAGGACTTCATGGTTGAGTTCGCTAGCAAGTTCATGACCGACTTTCCACGGCTCGAGGTGCTCCACATCTTTGGAGACAACACGCGCTCGTGCTCGCGGCCAGACGTGCTGAAGGAGACCCGCGCGCACCTCGGCCTTTGGGAGCGACATAACCCGTATCTGCGGGAAGTTGCCGTGTCGAGCGACGTCGTCTGGCGCAAGTACGGCGAGCGCGACTGGGGCATGACGGAACCCTGTTCCAGGGCAGGGTTTGGATACAAATGAAACACTCACCCACCTGCTCACGCTCACGCTCACGCCCAATCACCCTCACGAACATCTCTCGCTTTTTTGTTCCTTGAACATTGCTTTGCTATCGCCCTCCTCGTCGTCGTCGTCGTCGTTTTGTCCCATCCGCTCCTGCCTCTTGATCTGTATCCATTCCCTTGCTAATCTACTCGCGGGTCGTCTCGGGCGCAGTGCGCCCTTGCGATCAGCATGAGGGATGGTAATCATGTACTTGTACGCTCCTCCTGACGCATTCCCGCACCTCGCTTTGTGATGATTATACATGGCTTTATTATGCGGACGGCGCTGCGGCTGCGGCTTTCGCAACCTCCTCGGGTGTCTTGGTCTTTAGAGACAGTGCGTGCAGGCCTTGCTGCATCTCCTCGGACAGCGCGCCGTAGATCATACGGTGCCGCTGCATCATGCTCTACGCACAGATGATAGGTGATTGAGCGATACTGAAAAGACGAATGGTGTGTGGGCGCACCTTGCCCGCGAACGCGTCGCTGACGACTTGTATGCTGAAGTCTAGAGCGGAGGTCCAGTCACGCCACACAAAGCCGGGCCCGAATGCACGACGACGTACGCGTCTCGCCGTTACCACCGCCAGTCTCGCGCATGGCGTGGTGGTGTCTATGTTGCCATGAGTCGTTCGTGATAGCGAGCTCGGTCGGGTTCAGTGTTTCCGTGAGCTAGGCGCACGCGTTGGTCAACTTGCTCGAGCACATGAAAGGGCTGACCTTTGTGCGGATCGCAGTCTCGACGGGGCCACCTGATGTTGCAGCTGCGGCGGTAGACATGGCGCGCAAGGTGCGTGAGCGAGCAAGAGAAAGCATGCAGAGAGACGCGAGTTGCCGAACTCTCGGGTCGGCTTGCAGACAGCGAGCGAGAAGTGCAAGTAGTGCTAGATCTTGAGACTATGTATTATCCGTAAAAGTGTCTGCATGATACACTACAAATACAGAATCCATCTACATCAAATGGCCAAGGTATTCACGAGCAAGATGACACTCTCGCAGTACATAGCCGCGTCTTTCGCCAACTCCTTGTCAACGGGTTTACCGGGAGGACTCATCATACCAGGCTCAGGCGCAAACGCCTTCCGGACGGCTGCTTGCAATGTCCCCGCCCTCGCTGCGCCGCGCCATTCCCCATCATCCGCCGCTTGACCAATATGCAACGAGCGCACGCCAGCGCGCAGCATATGCACCTTCGCCAGCATATTCCGTCTGTAAGCGTCCGTATTCCCGACGGTGGTCTGCTTCGGCGCCATGAGGGTGCTTATGGCACTCAGTCGTGGGCGGATGTACGGTCGCACGATCTGCGCGCCGTCGCCGCCGAAGAGGCCAGCGGTAGATATCGACGCTGCGGTGGCGAGATAGAGGAAGAGGACAGAGACGACGAAGATGGGTGCGTCTTGTGCGATGGTGCGGAAGAAGGCGTCGAAGGCTTCGGGAGGTAGGGAGCGCACTGGACGACTGACGCTGCGCACGAGGTTTGTTGGGTCGAGGTATGGAAACGGACCATCGCTACTCGTGGTGATGGATAGGTTGACCATCTGGGAGTGTGTTTAGGTCTAACGCAAAGGGAGATAGAAGAATGCACTTACGATGCGCATGAGACGTCTACCTAAATCCTGTCGTTCGTGTTGAGAGAGTGGGAGATCGCCTTCTGCTGTGAAGCAGTAGAGTGCCACTGTGACAGGTTTTCTGCAATCCCACAGGGGCCCCTTCGTTGCTCCATTGGCACGGGCTTGGGGGAGTTGCGCAAGGAATAGCGGTTCGTCCTTCGCTGCACGCCATGTGAGACCGACGACATAGTTCAAGAGCAATATGCACGTACAAGAAGATGCCTTCCGCCTTCTCTCATCTTCCTCAAACGCAGAGACAAGCCATTCGAGGACAAGCCATGCCCGCCGGCCAACTGGGGGGACATCTTCCTGCCCGCTCTCGTCCTGCGACATTTCGATGTCCCTGCCGGTAGGATCGGGTATGAACCCTTCGCGAAGCATAGCCCAGACATCTGGACACTCCTGCTTGCGAGCAAGAATGAGACTGCGTTTCGCCACAGCAGAATCGTGCATGTCTGGGTCGAGGAGGGGTGCCACATAGCCCTCTAGGTGTTTGTGACCCGGCAGCGCGCGCAGGATGTGGACGGGGTGTACGGTCTGGGTATACGAGTGCAGGAGCGTGAGGGCCGCGGTGCACTCGCTGGCTAGCGGCGCCTGCATCTCGGTCCCGTCGTCGACGTTGGCTTTCTTCCTGCCTCTGCCCGGCTTCTTCACCGGAAGACCCTTCTCTGGAGCCTTCTTCGCCTTATGAAGGGCAGGAGGGTACAGCGCGAGCAGGACGAGGACCCGCACGTGGTCGCTGCATCGCTGGCAGGTTGAGCATCGCGCCGCGAAGACATGGTACTGCACTTACGAGCGCGGTTTCGTATCGGTGGCCCGCATCTGGTTGAGCAGCGAGATGCCCGACTGGTACGCATCTTCTTCGAAGCAGCTGTCCACGACCTGCGCCTCTGACATAGGAATCTCTCGCACGACGTCGGCGCTCATCGCGGCTGAGATGATGGCGCGGGCGGTAACGCGGGTGCCAAATAACGCGTCAACAACGACAGCCACAATGGTAAAAATCGAGAGTCCGACATAATAGTACTGAGATTGGTATAACGTATGAACATAGTTGTGCAACAGAAGTAGGGAGAATGTCGATAGCAATGCAAGACAGACACGGGCAAGACAGACACGAGAAAACGTGTGGGATGTGCTCAGACTGGTGAGCTGACCGTATAAAGCCCGTTGCGCCCCGTCTGTATGACAAGCCGTTTGGGAGGAGCTTTGGTCTTTGGGCCTCTCACAGGATCGGGGAGACCAAGGTCTTTGTTGACCTCGCTCTGCTTAGGCGATCCGCCCCTGCAATATCTACACCGACACTTGTACCCCGGCCGCTGTGGCCCGCATTCCAGCACCCACATGTAGTGCGGCATGAACTCGTTTGGCGAGCGATACTTGGGGCTGCTGGGACCACCTGGGAAAGCGTCAGCGTGGAAGCGTGGTTTCGAGCGTCGTGGACATACATTGTAGGTACTGGTCAGTCCTCACGTCCTTTGGGTCTTCGGCCTTGCTTTTGCAGTGGCTGTAGAGCACGTAGCCCTCTGGTAGTCCGGCTAGCCATTGTGTCCCTGCGGCCCCAAACATGCGTGAGACTCTAGTACGAACGCTCACGAGACGTACGCACGGTTACCGAGACCGAGGAACTTGCCGCCTATGAACGCGCCGAGTGTCGCCTGCCAGTGCCTGCGATGCGCAGAGCCGGGGCCTTCTTCGCGATCGAACTCGAAGGAACCATCTGGTAGCGGCTCAATCGCGGTGTTGGTGAGGATGAGGGGGTCGTCGGGGTCGGCGTCTGTGACGAGCGGGCGGATGACTGCGCCGTCGAGCTCGTAGGTGTCGTCTCTGGTGTGCTGGAGAGCTGGCATGGTGGACAAAGGCAAGAAGTGGTCGGCAAATCGCGGTGAAACTGTGGCATAAGAAGACCTCAAGCTGTGGCTGTCGGGCATCCAAAACGGGGTGGTCTCTGTCAATCCGCGGTGCTCCCGTCATGAGCGCGCCAGCCGCCCAGGACGACGCTGACGCCATGGACGTCGACGCTACGCCTACCCCCAAGCCAGCTCGTGCTCCTAGGCGCCGGCGAGGGAGGCCACAGCCGCCGCACGTGCAGACCCCGCGTTCTGCAACCGCGCCGACGACGGACGCCCACGTCCCTTTCCCGACCTCGGCTGGCCCGCCGTCGCCTACCAAGTCGCCGACGAAGCAGCGCTCGATGCCCGATCACGCGTTTCGGCGACCGTCGTCGCCCACAAAGACCCGGTCGTCGTGGTTCGACGCGTCGGATACCGACCTTACCTCTCTGGGCCGATCCACATCGCCAACAAAGTCGGGCTCGTGGGCTTCCAGTCGATCTAGTCGCTCGTCGTCTCCGTCCAAGTCTTCGCGTTCCTCGGCTAGACCGCCGTCGCCCACGAGTCTGCCCTGGGCCGAAGGCAGAATACCGCCGTCCCCGTCAAAGACGTCGCTGTCGTCTGGGCCTGATTCCCCGCAAAAGGTCCGAAACCGCCCACCGTCGCTGCGCTTGCACGACAATCCAGACGGGATAGACCCGTCCACGATTGTGGGCAAGGTTCTGAAGCGGGTTCACCGTGGCGCGGCTCATCCGAACCTCACCCTCGTCTTCGCCGACGACAGCGTCGTTCAGGTAAAGATCGAAGGCTATCACCCGAACGCCAGGGGCCTCTCAAAGGAGCTAGAAATGGATTCTTCTCTGGACGATTTCTTGGCTTCGAGCGCTGCGTCTACCGTCGATCTGCTCATTCTGGATTGCGCTCTCGTCCGCCTGACTGACAAGGCGTTCGAAAGGAGCGATTCTGACGCGTCGAATGATTCGCGTTGGAGTCAGGATCATCTTGGGCTCGCGTTCAAGTTCGAGGGCATGCCGCATCGTTGGTACAGCGTCTGGGCCACCATGCAGGACTTCGACGACGACGGCATCTGCAGGTTCCGGTCGTACGATGACGTCTTCCTCAGCCCCGTGGCGCAGACGCCGCGGCGTCCCAGACATGCTCGCAAGAACAGCAAACAGATTGTGTAAACACACTCCGTGAATCCGTCCTCCTTCTCGCTTGACTAGCACGCTGATGATGCCTGCAGTTAGACTGTATCACTACGCACCACACGCACCTCCGCCATCGCATCTACACTCGTTCCATCTAATTCAGGACTTTTGGGTCGGATACATACGACTTCCGCATTGCAACTTCTCGCTTTCGTTCCCCTGCTGTCGCGCGCCATACCGTTCCGTCGCATGTACGTCTTGACGATGTACGCCTCCCACGCATGTACATCAAATCAGAAGAAATGTAGCGCCCCGCGCTTTGCCCTGTTTTTCTCGAGACTCGCTTCGTGCTCATCCTGGCGTGCAGGCACGTCGTGGGATTTCGGCACCGCTGTGCCCGCGAGCGGACGCCGGTGTGAATGCCGAGCCAGGGGGGCAGGAGGTGGAGAGATCTAGCGCGAAGGGTTCGCGGAGGTTGCGACGAGATAAAATGAGGGGGAATGCTCTAATCCATTTTGGAGTGACGGCGAGCGCGAAGCAGGAACGCGTCTGACGCGTCTGACGCGTGCGAGACGCGTTTCGCAGAAGCCTGAGCCTGGGTCTGTTGGCCGAGTGCCGGAGAAGAGTTTATTTATTCCCGCGCTTCAGAGTCAGCCAACGCCGATGTCGAGCGCAGCCCAACCGTCCGCCGCGGCCAAAACGAGTAATGCTCGTGTCTCGCTCTCCCCGTGCACGCTGAATAACCTCGGCACCGTGCGCAAGCTCAACTCTGTGCTTTTCCCCATACGCTACGCCGAACGCTTCTACAAGGACATCCTCCTCCCAGAAGCCGAACACTATTGCCAGCTCTGTGCGTCCAGACCCGCAGCCAGCACCCCAGAAATCTTACTGAACCGTGTGACAGTGTACTACAATGACATTCCAGTAGGCACAGTCTGCTGCCGAATCGAGAACGACGCGGCCAGCGGCGCCAGTAAATTGTACATCATGACCATGGGCGTCCTTGCCGTGCGTGTGCCGACAGCGCGACACGCTATGCTACTCTGACGCGGATTCCCACAGCCATATCGTGGGCTGGGCCTCGGTGCGCGATGTCTGACCCAGGTGCTTGAGGCCGCGTCGGCCGCGACCAAGCCGCGCATCAAGTCCATCTACCTGCACGTCCAGGTCTCCAACGAGCACGCCAGGGGCTTCTATGAGCACCATGGCTTCAAAGTATCCCATCTCTTCGAGAACTATTACAAGAAGATAGAGCCGCGCGACGCCTGGGTCCTCGAACGCGAGGTCGACGCACCCCCCGCCAGCACCTAAATTGCACCGATTGCTTCGCCGCGGCGAGCTCCGGATCCACCTGCCAGCCAGGTATTTTTCCAGCTACGCAGGCTGTCGAGCAATCCTTGTGTCTTTCTTTTCTGTATGTTTGTACCTATGCTTTCTTGGGAATACAGGCGATCCATCGGCACGGCGTGCGCGATGTTGCTCAGTAGTGTCGCATGGCCGTGTGCTCTAACGCAAATAGCTCTGACAGGCTTCGACAAGACATGTCCTCGAGCACGCGAGCGAGGAACGCCAAGATGCGATCATACATTAGCAAGAAAGTTTATCTACAGTCCCGACGCTTCGAGTCCAAGAAAGAACCTCTCCTACGGCGGCAGGTTTACGCGATTCAGACGTGGTGACCACTGGTGTCCTGATGACGCTTCAGGGCATCCTTGCGCGAGTATGCACATTTGCATCCCGGGTAAGAGCAGGCGTGCGGCTTGTCTCCGGTGTGAGCCTCGGCGTGGCGACGGAGGTCGTGCATGCGAGCGAACGTCCGTGAACAGTAGTCGCATGGGAATGGCCGATCCTCCGTTGGAGTCGCCACCGCTACCGTGAGTGGGGGAGGCGGGTATGCCGCGTAGTGCCGACCTTGGCCTTGCTGCTGCTGAGGATGCTGCGCAGCCGCGTAGTGGCCCGCTGGCGGTTGCTGTCCCGCGTACTGGGCGTACTGGCCACCGGCCTGGGGATAGGGGGTGGCACCGGGTTGCTGAACAGGATAGGCTTGAGCGCCTTGGGCGTAGCCGGCGTACCCAGAAGCGGTAGGAACGGCGTGACCAGGTACCGCGCCGCCGTAGCGTGCGATGTGCGCCTGGTAAGCGGCCTGCTGCTCGGGAGTCATGGACTGGAGACTGCAGGGCGTCATCAGCAACCCCTCGTCGGCATTGGAGATGGTGAGAGGCGGCATACCTCTGCTGCTGCTGTTGAGCTCCGTACTGGTAGGGAGTCTGGGACTGGTTGTTCTGAGACATGTTCTGAGAGTGCGAGAGTAGATGAGGAGGTCGGTGTCTGCGTTGAGAGGTGTGGGTTGGGTTTTTAGAAGAGAAACGCGTCCGCCTTTTATGCGTCCCATCTGCACCACGATCATGCAAAGCGTGAAGTGATGTGCGGATGGGAAACCATAGACCACGCTTCGGTTAGGCGGTGCAGTGCCGAGATTTGACTTGAGGCGCAAGATGGCAGAGGGTGTGGCGAGTGCGAAAGCGCAGAGAATCTCAGAGCGATCGTTGGCGCACTAGATAGAGCTACACAGGCGTCGACTCAGGGCCAGCATACTGTTCGGCACCCCGCGCCGCAAACGTGGCAAGTCATTGCCGGCCTCAGCGACGTGACCTAGTCCCACCATGTTGACGGAACCGTGACGCATCAAGAGCAAAACAAATGCGAATTTCCTGCTTCGAGAAAAGTCCCGCGAGCCATACATTCGTCGGAGCGCGTATTCTAGCCTATTAGGCCATGCACGGAGTCGCACAACAAGCGGCGGCAGTAGTAGCATTGTACAAGCAGTGCGAAGCACAGCGAAGTCGTCGATCACGGGGAGAGATTCCCGTTGCTTGCATGCAGACAAGTGAGCGATCGTCCAGAGTGTGGCCGCTCGATGTTGGCAGAATCAAACTCACGCGGTGCCTCTCCATTAGGCGTGACCGACGCCTGAGCTTCAGAAATCCGCACTGAGTCCACGAAGGTAAGTCGTAGCATAAACCCCTGACCGTGGCGGTAAATGTGACGAACGCATAGGATATGGCGGCAGGATTCGTTGCATTTCGGTCTAGGAGACCTCAGGGTTTGATGACGAGGCACCCAATCGCGGCTTCAAATGGCTCGGCATACAAGAATGGTTAGCATGGGCCAATTCGGGCTGCGATACGATGCAAAGCGCGGGATGATTCGACGAAGAATTCTGCGATGTTGGCCCGGATGCGGTCGAGACGAGTCTGAGGCGTGAGTTTGAGAGACAGCTAATGGCCCAATGATGCGATAGCAAACGGCCGCTCCTTCTGCGGGAACATGCAATTAGCGAGCACCGCGGACATAATCCGGCATCTGCAAGACAGCGAGAGTTCGGGCGATGGGCGCATTCCAGCAGGGTGTCAATCGAAATCAGCCTGTGCGCGAAAAATCGGCTAGAAACCAAGAATGCAACACGACGAGCGCTGCTGCATGGCACGGTCCAAGAAATCTTTCATGTACATGTGCGCCTTGTTCGCGGCTGTAGCTGGCAAAGTCGAGACAAGGATTGGCGGTGACAAGACATGGGACGCGGAGTTGGGTTGGCTTCGAAGTTCAACGTCCGCCTCTTCCCTCATGCCTCCCAAACGTCCTCTGACGCCCTCCGCGTCCCCGAGTTCCAAGAAGCTCAAAGCGACTTCATCACAGACTAAGCTGGATGGCTTCTTCAAGTCGCCGTCGCAGACTCGCGTCGTTGCTTCGTCTTCAGCAAAAGAAGTGATAATTTTGGACGATGACGATGACGACGCCGACGGCCACGACGCCGACGCCCTACTCGCTGCTAGACTTGCTCAAGAAGATGGACTCGATGTTGATGCTGTACGCCGCTTGGAGCACGAATGGTCTGTCGCCGCTCGTAAGGATGGAGCGGGCGCAGTGGCGCACTCTACTCTGTCAACTGTTTCGACCACACAGCCCATGCACTCCGCTTCACGAGCAGAGTCGCGAATAGCGACCCGTACCGTCGCATTTAGTCCCGCACAGCGCACCGAAATTGCGTGGCCCGATTTATCGCTGGACAGTTTGATGTTCTCGACGGCGACATGCCCGTGGCCATCGGCTGCAGGGCGGGCGCCATATTCATTTCTCGCTCACACTCTAGCTACTCTCTCCTCGACACGCTCGCGCATCCTGATCTTGAACACCCTGACCAATTGTCTCCGAATTCTGACGGTGCACGATCCACCGTCTCTGCTCCCCGCGCTATATCTATTGTCAAACGGCTTAGCTCCAGTTTATTCTCCTCAACCGGAGCTCGGTATTGGATCGGCTGTGATCACCAAGGCCCTCCAACACGTCTCCGGACTTTCGAGCGCTGCACTTCGTAAACTCTATGCCCAGAGTGGCGACCCCGGTGATGTCGCGTTCGCCGCCAAAGCATCATTACGAACCCTCGTTCCACACTCTGCCCTGTTAATCGACGGCGTGTACAAGTCACTTCTCCAAATCGCGAACGCTAAAGGTCAAGGCTCTGCTAAATCTAAACAGTCCGTCGTGGAAAAGCTTCTGTTATCTGCACAGGGCGAGGAAGCTCGATATGTCGTGCGTACTCTAGGACAGAACCTTCGTGTGGGCGCAGTGCGGACTACGCTTCTATCTGCTCTTGCTCGCGCTATGGTACTCGACAGAGCGCCAATGTCACGCAGACCTGACGGCGACTCGGCGTTCTTTGTTGACTCAGCCATCTTGCGCTCGTTATCTGCCGACTCTTCTGGGAAAGCAAAGAAGAAGGGCAGTAGTTCCCAACAGCAGGATCCCGTGCGCGAGCTCGTGAAGACCAAGTTCTCGAACGCAGAAGCAGCAGTCCGCCGCGTGTTCGTCCGGCATCCCAACTACGATCATATCATCGAAGCGTTGCTGGAGCACGGATTGGAGACACTATCTGAGCACGTCCGCCTAGAAGTCGGTACGTGACAATCGTCTTGTACTCGCAGCCTGTTAAGATACATGACCTCAGGGATACCTCTACATCCCGCGCTTGGCACACCGACTCGATCCCTCGAAGAAGTCTACGAGCGCTTAGGCGATGCTGCCTTCAGTGCCGAGGTGCGATCTTCCTTCGGCTACTTGATGTCCCTCTCACCGGCGTTCAACGTTCAACGGTGAACAGATGAAGCTAGACGGACAACGCGGGCAGATCCATGCCTTCCGCGACGAGCAGTCCAATGTATCGACGAAGATCTTCAGCCGTCACCTGGAAGACATGACGGACAAGGTACGCGCGAGACAACTTCTTAGCACGTCCCGCGCCTTCGAAAGCTTGACGCACTCCTAGTACCCTGACATCGTCTCCCTCGTGGAGCACATCTTCTCGGCATCTCCAGGCTTGACGTCGTTCATCATTGACTCCGAGATCGTCGCCGTCGACAAGAATACGAATGCATTACGATCCTTCCAAGAACTATCGAATCGGGCCAGAAAGGATGTTCAGCTCAAGGACGTGAAGGTCGCCGTGTGTGTCTTTGCTTTCGATTTGATGTATCTCAACGGCGAGGTCGTGCCATCTCGTAAACATTGGGTCGATTTAACTCTCATAGCGTTAATTCCAGGTCCTTATCCAAGAAGCATTCCGTCGTCGACGCGAACTACTCCGCACACGAATACCGCCCCTGACACCGGCCGACGATTCCTCGGCACGGCTTGACCATATGGCAAACTGTGACTGTGAGGATGCTACGGCTCGGGAGGCCGTGGAAGCTTTCTGGCAGGAGTCTCTCGATCTCAAGACTGAAGGCTTGATGATCAAGGCCAGTGAACCTGCATGCGGCGTCTGTCTCCTCACCCTCCAGCAGCTTCTGGACCACACGGATGTCGTCACCGACGGTGCAATGCAAGGTAATCGACGAAAGCCACTTCCTTCGTCCTATGAGCCAGGTGCGTGCTGTCCACCGGGATCCGCGGGCACCGCCTCGAATTGGCCGGGTTAGCCGGCCACATGGCAGCGATGCACTAACCCCGCTCCTCTTGCAGACACTCGCGGATCGGCATGGCTCAAACTGAAGCGCGATTATGTCACAGGGCTTGGAGACAGTCTTGACCTCGTGCGTGGATTCTAGCTGCTGGTCCCAGATTTGCGCCAGTTTCTGAAGTCGCCGGGACAGGTGCCCATCGGTGCATGGCGCGGACCTGGGCGCAAGAATGCGTGGTGGTCGCCGATATTGTTGGCGTGCTACGACTCATCCAGAGGCCAGCTGGTTGCGGTTTGCAAGTGCATGAGCGGTGCGTGACGGCGAGAAGTCCTCTCACCCGGCGTTGTGGCCGCTCACTATTATCGATAGGATTTTCCGATGCGTTCTACAAGGTACGTATCCTGCCACGTGGAGAACATCGGCATCTGACTTTGCACCCAGTCATTGAATGAGCGGTATCCAGAAGATTCTGACACGTGCAACCGCAAGAACCTGTGGAACGTGGAAAGTGGCGGTGTGTACTGTAGATGCTGTTCTCGTTGCACTTGAGTTCACACCGAGTTAGGTTTGCGCCCGGGCGTCTTCTTCAAGCCAGCAGAAGTATGGGAAATTAAAGGTACGAGCTGAATGCACGACGACACTGTTTCTCACGCGCATTGCCTTGCTTCTGGCCGTCTGTGAACATAGGTGCAGAGTGAGTGGACCTTGTGCTACGTCAATTTCACTGCCATAATGTCGCACAGTATCACCCTCAGCCCGATCTCCGTGGCTGCGTTTGGGGCGGTCACCCAGGAACGTGGCCTCAGCCTGCGATTCCCCCGCTTTATCCGACTTCGAGACGACAAGGGCATCGAGCAAGCAAGCGGTCCCGACGCGCTTGTCACAATGTGGAAGTCACAGAAGCGCGAGGCTAAAGGCGGCGCGGATGAGTATGAGCTAATCGATGTCGAGATGGACGAAGATGGATCTGAAGTCGAGGAGGATGATTCGGCAGCTGAAAGTGTTGACGGCGGGGTTGACGCTGCACACTAGCATCCCCACAATATCGCTCAGCCACAATCATTGACATCTGTACTTCTTGCGCTCTTGTTTCGTCATAGTAGAACACAACTTGTGTGTCGAACCGTCTCAAAAGCCACAGGGTTTACACCGGCTTAGAAATAACGTGACTGGGTACCCGCTGCGACGTCAGAGACAGCAAGCGAGACCAGGCGATGCCTCTTATGAAGTTTCCTCGCGTTACTTGGCAGATCAAGTCATCACAAGCGGTCTTGTGATCGCTATCAGATAATCGTGATAAGACAGATAAAGGTCCCCGGCGTCGCCAAACAAGCACAAATCCCGTCGCAATGTGGCTCTCCTCTTCCCTGTTGTTCGTAGCCCTGACCGCGTCAGCGTCGATTGCACGCGAGACCGTGCAGGATGCAGGTATGCCTTCATCGAGCCACATGATCCCACGTTCATAATCTTACTGTTGTGCTGCATAAGCTCGTTTGGCTCGAGAACTCGTTGCCGGCACAGGAATAGGGACGCTTGCGACTGTGTTTGCGGAGGACCATCCTGCGTTGGGAGGTATGATTCTGGGGCGTAATCGGTGGTAGAGCTGAGCCGCGCGTTCTAGGTGAGGCTCTCGCCCTTATGGAATATTACGCCGGCAGGTGATCATGCTTGTGTCCGCCGTCGGCGTTCCGGCGCGTTGTTGTTGCTGACAAAATTCCGACCGCGTCGCGCTCCAGATGCTACCAGAATGGAAGTCTCGCACTCGTCTTCTTGCCGATATCTCAGAACTCGCGAAACATTCTCAAGTCGCCGACGCACGCAGCTAGCGTGACTGTGTCCTCCACGCCTGCCGCTGCCGCGAACGCGCGTGTAGCATTACTGGGAAGCGTCGAGGTGCTGTACGACATTGACTCTGAATCTGCGGCGAAACTGGAGACGTGCTACACTGCGTCTCACCCTGACGCTGCGGCGTGGGTCCCGGGAGCCCCAGACGCGCCCCACAAGGTCCGCAATTTGCTCGAAACCGGGGAATTGTTCACAGAGCAATATGCTTCGCAGGCTTACTGGGCGCGATTTGATCCTCATACCGTCTACTATGTGGGCGGCTTTGGAGAGTAAGTTCTGTCGCGGTGGCTGCTGCGTTAGCTGCGCGGACCAGTTTGCATGCTGATCAATATCCGCCGCCGCCGCAGTGTACACTACATCGGGTACATCCCGTTGGATCTTTATCGGGGCAGCGGTGCTGTAGGGCCCAAGGAGACGAGTATTGCAGGTCGCCTGCGGGTCCAGGCATAGGTGTTTGGTTGCAATGTCTGCGACCGCCGCCTCTCCCATCTCACTTACGCATGTCCCCGCCTACTGAACAATGTCATTACATCACGAGTCTAACGTATCTCATTGCTCCGAATGTGACTGTTTGAGGTGAATGCGCGGTTGTGAGGCGAGGTGAAGTCGGTGGTTACCAACTCCGATTTCTAAGATATCTTTCCCAAGACCATGTCCTCCGTCGCACCGCTGAGGATACAGAAGAAGGGGCCGATGCCCCCCGGGCTGCCCTCGCTGTCGCTGTCGATCCCCGCACCACCGTCGCGCCCGACGACGCCTGGCGGCGGCGGGCTGAAGCTCCAGATCCCGTTGGGCGGCGCAAAGCCTGCGGCCATCGGCGCGCCCGACGACTCGCCTGAAGAGTCCTACTACGGGCGGCTGCCCATGGTGCCCGATGACCGGATGACGCTCAAGCCCGTGACCATGATCCACTCATCGAGCAAGGACACCTTCGCCGACCTCAAGGATGTGATCCAGGGCATCGCACGGGTCACCATCGAGGAGACCAAGCAGGAGGGCGCCGCCGACGACGAGGCCAGCCTCATTGGCAGCATCGGCTCGCAGACTTACAGCGACGATGTGCTCGAGGAGGTCAACCGCCTTGGCGAGGGCGCCGGCGGTGCGGTCCACACCGTCAAAGACAAGCGCACGGGCGAGATCTTGGCCTGCAAGACCATCCCCACCCGCACCACGCCCGCCCGCCAGGTTCTTCGCGAGCTCCAGTTCTTGAGCGAGTCGAAGCACGAGAACATCATCCGCTTCTACGGCGCCTACATGACACCCTCCACCAGCGAGGTCAAGGTCGTCACAGAAGTCTGCGAGGGCGGCAGCCTCGAGGCGGTCGGCAAACGGGTTATTGAACTCAACGCTGCTTCCAGCGAGAAGGTTATCGGGAAGCTGGCGGAAGGAGTGCGTGCATATCGATATCGCGTGCCCCACACGCACTCACACCGTCCACAGATTCTGCAAGGCCTAGCCTACTTGCACGGCCGTCAAATCATCCATCGCGACATCAAGCCCTCCAACGTCCTGCTCACTCGTCAAGGCGTAGTCAAGCTGTGCGATTTCGGCGTTTCTGGAACCCTTGTCGGTTCCATCGCGGAGACGTTCACGGGCACGCAGTATTACATGGCTGTACGTTCGTTATGCTGTGCAGTAGCAGCTATTCACTCACGCATCACTTTCAGCCCGAGCGTATCCTCGGCCAGCCCTATACCATCCGTTCTGATGTCTGGTCTACTGGCCTCACGTTGCTCGAACTCGCGCAGAAGCGCTTCCCATACCCACACAACCTTGGACCCATCGATCTCATACAACGAATCGTTCGCGACGAGGTTCGTGCATGTTTCAAACGCACGCGTTCCGTTGCTAGCCAGACTTATTCATTCAATTCCGTCCGCATGCAGCCGCCGAAGCTCGAGGATGACCCGAATGCTTCGCCTCCACAAACGTGGAGTCCCGGTATCAAGGATTTCTTCCGCGTAACGTGCGTTTCAGAGCATGTGCTATCCCGCCACTGCGCACATGCTGACAGACTTCAGGTTGACGGTTGACTCGGAAAAACGCCCAACGCCGAAGGAAATGCTAGGTCATTTCTGGGTCGCCGACAGCATGTTGCGGCGACCGAACATGGCTCGCTGGGTCTCGGAGCTCTGGGGCTTCCCGCCCCCGACTCCTCCCGCGAGCAAGTAGAATGTCTCTACACGTTCCTCGTTACATCCCATTGCCACATTACACTATCAACCACTCCAGTCGCTCTCCCTCTCATCTGCAACAACCCACATACATCGGATCTGCTCCTCTCGTGTCACATCGCGCCTTGTCCTTGTCCCCTCTCTGTCTTGACCTTCTCCTGCCATTCCGCTTCCATTACACGGAGCTGGGCCCTCCTTCATTCACTCGCTTGCTCGATGTCGTTGTGCCGTGTACGTATGTCCCACCGCAACGAGCTGCCTGCCTCATGAGCATGTGGAAGACTTGCACCTTGTGGCGCTCGTCCACGCGACGTGACAGTGACAGCGGCACCTATACGTCCTGAAAGGACCTGCACGACTGGTGGCGCCTGCGGGTCCAGAAAGACGCTCGCTTGCTTGATTTCGCACCATAACTCCCTGCCATGTCGTATACGCTCTTCCATGCCGATAGTGCTGTATCGGTCGTGCCCCTCATTCTGCTGCGACAGCTCAATATCGCCCATGAAGTCGTTCTTGTTGAGTACGACGACATTGCTGCGCGGAAAGACCTGCCTGCCGTGCGCCGTCTGCTTGCTGTGCGTTGGACCATTATCGTTTCGTCTTTCTTTTGAGGTCGCGAATGTACAGATAAACCCGTTAGCGCAAGTTCCAACGCTGCTGACGCCAGATGGGATCTCGATGTCAGAGTCGACAGCGATTGTACTTTGTACGTCAAGGGATTCGCCCAACTATGGATCTACGTCCGGATTGTGATTGTGTCGCTGAACGCTGATGCAGATCTCTTGCACGAGCATGGAAGGGGCACGCCATGGGATCTGGAGAAGCTCACTCGCGCGCAACTTGCTGGGTTCTATCGACTTATGGTCAGTGCCCGCATGAGCCAGAAGTCGAAGCTCATGGGATTAACGTTCGCAGGTCGTCATCCCTGCCGTCGTCTATCCCGCCATAGGCTATGAAGACTTCCCAGAACGCTATATCGTCGTTCCAGCAGAAAATGCAGAAGAGGGAAAGCAGGCTATCAAGTGGGTCATCCTTCTCTACTTCCTTCGTGGAACGCTGATGCTTGTCGCAGATGGATGAAGGCGGGGGGCTACCAGAAGCTGGGAGAATCGTACAAGCTCGTTGAGTCCATCCTGAGTGACTTCAATAAACGGGCGTACGGCGCAGACTCGGAGGCGACGACGATCAAGTTTGCGCTCGGGACACAGACGGCGACGGCACTGGATATCATGCTGGCCGTGACTGTCCATTACGCCCCGCATCCGCGGTGAGTGTGACCAATCTTGCTATGCGGTGGTTGATTCGATGGCGTCAGACCGAAGTGGTTGGAAGAGAATTGTCCACGACTCTTTGCGTCTGCAAGCTCGACGGTGAACATACCGGGCATCGTAGATGCATTCCGAGAAAGCGTCCATCTCAAGCCCTTCATTCGCGATTGATGTACTGGTCACGACCTGTAGTGCGAACCCCACCGACGTCGTTGTTCCCCACGGGAACGCGAGGACCAAACCGTCCCCGCTTCCTTGTATAAAAGGTAGAGAGTGGAATGGAAGCATCATCAGATCTACTTTTCGACGAGGAAGTCCGGTAGTATCTGAGAATCCATGTTGAGTTGACCATCCGCGATAGCCTTCTTCAAGTCGTCGGCAAACCATATCAGCCTCTCATAATCTCTCCTGACGCTTGTGCTCGTTGCAGAGTACTCCCAAATGGGCTTCGTCTCTTCTGCAGACTTGCCGAGCTCGTCGAGAAGCGGTAGTGTAACCCGCAGAGGAGCGCCACTGCGAAAGCGGGCAAAGAGTTGTTGGTAAATGGCCTCTGGCAACGAACTTTGTCAGTTACTTGCGATGGAGTTATTGTGTACGAACCTGTTCTGAACTCGTCATCTCTTGGGAACAGCTCTGCAGATTTGACGTAGTGAGTTGCTGCCATGAGCAGGTCGGAATAATCGAGGGGGGCGTGGTGCATGTCCCACTTGGAGGAGTAGTAGAATCCGAGAGCGCTGTAGACGAACGCGTGAGAGTGGATGCAACGCAGTCTCAATGCGTCTTACTACTGCGCGATAGCTTCTGGGTAATAGGAGAACGCCAGAACGAAGTCGGGAGTGAGCGAGGCGCTGACCTGTCGGTCGGTCAATGCAACCTGGGCGATCATCTTCTCCGCCAAGGCCTTCACGCGTGGGAGATATCCAGGCGTGTCGGGAGTATTGGGTAGAGACTGTCTAGCTTTGAGCGCCTGCCATCACACGCATTCAGCCACGAGACAAATGCAGGCGCCACGTTCGACGCACCCCACATAACCCTTCAATATACACTCTTTCCACGCCGAGTAGGAAGGTCAGCTCGAAAATTGACCCACGAAGCTTCGGAGGCACATCCGCCCATTCCCTCCGGCCCATCTCTATGAACTTGACGATGGTCTCGTACAAGTCCAGTGCGGCTGTTGTGTCGTGCGCTGAGGTGGTACGTACCAGTCAATCACAGAGACCATCTCTGGCACGAAAAGGTTACGCGACGTACTTCCCCGATCATGGAAAACGGCCTGCAGGAAAAACGCCCTATGCAGAACGCCTGAGATCAACGCGAGATCGTACTCAACACGGTCGTCTCACCGTATTGTCGTAGCAATCGCAATGCGCGCGCCGCTTTCGCGGCCGTTATCCCACCCCTCCGCTGCGAGACGTTCTTTCGCGAGTCGCATGAGGCTTTCAGCGCTAGTAGCTTCAACGAAACCACGCGCTGCGGACATCTCATAGTTCACTTGCATAGCGTCAGTACCAGGGTGCCGAACCTACGGATAAGACTGACATTGTTTCCCATACTGGTCCATGAAGTCTGGTCTGTCGATGTAGAACGTACGAGCATCCGTAGTGAGTGCGTTTGAAATACTCTCGATCGCCTGTCCGGTGAATTAGACTAAGACAGTGACTATACCGAAGTTTCATTGCGCACTGTTGTATCTCCCATCGCATATTGCCCTTGCTGCCGGAGTGAGTACATCGCCCGAACACCCGCGTCAAAGTCCTATTGAAGCAAGCGATCAGGGACTCTGCTGGTGGCGAACGGGGCGTCATACGCACATCGAAAGCCGAAAGGATAACGAAAGCTGATGAATACCAGCTCTCCTTGATCGACATGGTGTTCACATAGTTCCAGTTGACGATATTTCGTGCCTTCGCCCACGGCGCATTCGGAAGATGTGTCGCGGCGTCCCTGCGAACTCCCACGAATTCGCCCTGCTTACGAATACCTTCGATTGACTGCTCGACGGACGCTTTGAGCTTTGCGTCGGCTGGAGAGAGTGTGGGTTGGGCGTTCAGGAGCTCCAGTGCGCGGCCGAATGCTTCGTTAGTCTCTGCGAATTCTTTAGTCCCCTGTAGTTCGGGGCGTCAATGACAGTCGGATGTGTTGCATGAAGCCAACACACGATGAGTGCAGCACCGAGGCGAGCCCATGCCTTCGCGTAAGATGGATCAAGCGCGATCGCGACCCGAGCGTCGAGCTTCGCCAAATCAAACAACTGCATGCAGTTCCCGCAGTATGCGCGGTTGCAGCGAAGGATGGCAGAGGACGGGTCCAGTGCGATGGCGAGAGTGAACTTCGTGTATGCGCCGTTGTAGTCTGGTGGCGAGGAGCCGACGAGCGCGTTCCCTTCTTCCTTTAGCTTCACGGCGCGCGTAGCACAGTCCTGCGTGACGCTTTTGACGAACTCGTCAGGTAAGAGGGGTTTCCTGTTTGCGCGGACGTCGTTACGGCCCTGTTCGAGTGCTTGTTTCACTGTGGCGTCAAGCAATTGGGCGGGCGAGCGCAGAGCGAGACGGAAGACGGCGTCCGCTTCGTCTAGCCATCGCAGGCCCAAGTATGCGCGTGCCAGGCGGTTCCATCTGCTGGAGTTGAAGCCTGCAACAAGACCTGCTCACAGAGAGTGACGCACCCTTTGAGATTCTTCGGATCGGCGACGAGCGCTTCAGTAGCCTCTAGCTTCGCGTCGTCGAACCTTTACGACAACATGGTCAAGGCCATATCTCATACGGAGCGCGCGTATGTACTTTTGCAGCAGGAGACAGGCCTGAGCTCGGTTGCCGCGCAGAGTTGTGATAGCAGCAGAATCGGACGCGTGCTCGAGCGCCTCGCCGTACTTGTCGAACGCGTCCTGGTACAGCTTTTGCGCAAAGAGCGCGTTTCCTTGCTCCTTGAGCTCGGTCACGATATCCGACATGGTCGTGCGAGGGAGGGCTGGTGGCCGCGAGGCCGTGGAAGCTCGTGTCAGGAAGCCAAATTGCGCGAAGTCCGTGGGCGCCGAGCTGGTGGCGAATTCAGTCTTCGCTCCTTGCTTCCACCCAACACACTCTCCAGCTCCCATATCCACGCCGCCGTCTCCAGTATCCAATATCTACCATATTACCGTCCATGGCGTCCACAATCTCGGCGACTTCGTCTAGGATATGCCTGTGGCGCGACATCGCGAGCATTCGGACCAGGCGCCCGTACTTCTGAATGGTTCTGTTCGCCACTCCGGAGACAATTACGAACCTTGGCATTCTCCCGCCACCATGTCCTACACGCTCTTCCACGCAGACAGTTCAGGCTCCGTCGTAGCCCTCATCATGTTGCGCCAGCTCAACGTCGCGCACGAGGTCATCACGCTCGAGTACGACGACGTGACGGCGCGCAAGGACTCGCCCGATTTGAGGCGTTTGCTCAAAGTGCGCGACTCCAGTGCTATTTCGTCGCTTCTTGATGGGCTCATGAGTGCCCCAGGCGAATCCTTTGGCGCAGTTCCCGACACTGATTACTCCAGACGGGACCGTACTGACGGAGATGTCAGCGATCTTGCTCTGTACGTTCGTGCGACTCTGCTTTGAAGGGAGATGAAGTTCATGAAGTTCATGGCCTATAGATCTCGTACACAGGCACGGAAACGGGACATCCTGGGATCTGGGAAAGCTTACGCCTGGGCAATTGGCTACTTTTTATCGTGTTATGGTAAGAATACATGAACTGAGCGTCATTCACTACTCAACGTCATATGCCCAGGTCATTGTCCCTGCCGTCGTGTATCCCACAATCACGTACATCGAGTTTCCGGAACGATTCATCGAGGTACCTTCGGACAAGGTCGAAGCCTTCAAGGATGTCCAAGAGTGAGTTGATGTGCCAGCACGTTTCAATGCTGCTGACGCGTAACTCCCTCCGCTCTAGGTGGATGAAGGCAGGTGGCGAGAAGAAACGCGAGGAAGCGTACAAGCTGGTCGAAGGCATACTGCGCGAATTTAGTGAACAGGTGCACGGCGGGGATTCTTCTGCAACGAAATTTGCGCTCGGGACGCCCACACCCACGGTGCTTGATGTGATGCTTGCGGTCGTTGTCCACTATGCCCCGCATCCGCGGTCAGTTCTTCCTTCTGAACGTGGATCTCTTCGCTGACGATGGAATGTGCAGGCCGACTTGGTTGGAAGAACACTGCCCTGGCCTGTTCCTCCTGGCCAAAGGGACGATAAATTTCCCTGGGATTGTGGAAATATTCCGTGAGAGTAAATATATCAAAGAGTTCATCGCCGCATGAGTGCATGTATGTACAGTAAAGGAAAGAAATGAAATGTTGCTGCACATCGGAGGGAGTGTTGTATTTAGGTTTGCTGTGACACGGATTCGAAGGACCCTTGCCGCGTTTCCACCGCGTGTCGCGCTCTTCCGCGCGTTCTTCGCCCTGCATGCCTTCGTAACGCCGCGTAAAGCATGTCTCTCGCTCTAGTAATCGGCCTCGGAGTCCGTCTCCTCTTGCAAAAGCTTCAGTCGTCCGCGACCTACACCGAGGCCGCGTTCGATCCCTGGCACGGCGAGCGACTGCTGAGCGGCGTCTGGCAGGGCGCACTCGCGCACTACGTCTCGTCCGCCGCGCCACAGCTCTCCGTCTCTGTCCTCGTCGGTATCACAGGTCGCGTGCTCTTCGCGCTTGCCCAGATCGTTTTCGCCGGCATCGACGCGGAACCGCAGAGCGCGACGGCTCTTGCAGCTACACTGCTCGGCATCGCGTTTGGCGTTCTGCTCGCAGAGATCTCGGACATCATCTACGCGCGCGTCTTCCCTCCTACAGCGACAACGAAACCTCGCGCAGTGCGGCGCGTGTCGAGTCCAGCGCCGCCGAGCATCTCTTCTGGCGACTCGCGTCTGCGGCCTGCAGCGGGTCGCATCGTGCCTCGTTCACCCGAAGATGAAGAGCCGCAGGAAGACGTCGCGTCGCACACCCTGCATCATCTCGAGCTTGAGATAGCAGAGCTGCAGGCGGAAGCGGCGGCCGCGGGCGCGCAGCGACGACGATTTGAGGAAGAACGCAAGTGGGCACTCGAGCAGGGCAACTTTACGTGGGCGTCTCAGCTGGCTTGGCAGATCCAGGTGAGTAATAAGTCCTGGTGGAGTGTTGGATGTACGCTGAACTGGCTTGGTTTGTACTATAGCGTTGCGATGCTTTGGAACGAAGTTACGCGGCTTCTTCGCGCGCGAAGATGCGCGAACTGGAAGGTGATGCTGCGTCTTTACTTGATGATCCTCATGCATAACTGACGGGGAGTCGTGCAGATCAAAACTATGCCGTGCACGTCGACGTGTTCGGGCGCAACTATCTCGACGACCTGCTCGACCACATCGAGGACCGAATGCGCGAAGCACGCGTCCGCGGTAAGCCGCGCCTGCGCATTGCGCTGAGCGGCCCACGCGACCAAGTCGAGGACGAGATCAAGCCTATCGTCAAAGAGCACTTCAAACGGTATGGTCAAGGTCTGTTCAACATGAGTCTCATACTGAAACCCCGTCTTACAGGATGAAGCGTCGAGTGATACAAGACCCGATAGATCCCACCGTGCTGTATATTGACGTTGAACCGTCAGACGACACTAGCACGACGACAGGTGCGGCGAAAAGCGACGAGTGGTCGCGCGCCCTAGATTGAGTGCATAGGGATAGACACCACATGTATTGTATGAGGTTATTGACGCAAGAATCACATTACTTTCTACTTCATGAGACGTATAATGTGAGATGAGATGCCGGGTGAGAGGCAGCGCCTTTCGGCCATTGCCAGTGGCCACCTAACCCTTATGACGGCAGCGAGCCGGGAGTACAGCGCTCTCCCGACCAGCGAAGAGCCAGACGCTGCCGGAGCATCGCCCGCAGCACCAGGATTGCGGACAGAGGCCGCGCTCTACAGCCTCAAGGCGCGTATAAAGTCGCGACTCACGATCTCGCGCAACACCGTCTTCCACATCGTCCTTCTCCTCGCCAGTCTCCCCCTCGCCGCCGTCGCCTACTCCAAGCTCGGCTACAACCTCCACTTCGAGCTCTTCTCCCAGTCCCTGCTCCTCGCGCCCCAGATGCCCGTCCGCAGCGTGGGATAGTGCGTGCGCCCACAGGCCGTGTGCGTTCAGTGGCTGACCATCGACCCGGGCAGCTTTGTGAACTGGTGCGTCCACGCTGCACACCCCTTGTACTGGCACTCACACGACGAAATACAGGGGCATATATGGCCGCAAGTTCTTCCCATGGATGATACCCGCAGAACATCTCACTCACATACTGTCTGTCGCACCTCGCCGGCGCCCCCCTTTCGCGCGTTTACAAGCTCGACAGATACGCCTTCGCGGACATCCGTGAAGACGGTGAGGTATTCCTATCCGACGACTGGGCCGACAAGGACATACACTTCGCGAACGACTCCTGGAACGAGCCCGCGGGCAACCTGTACGGCAACTTGAAGCAGTTCTTCCTCCTCAAGAAGAAGCATCGTCATCTCAAGGTCGGCCTGAGCATTGGCGGCTGGACATACTCGCCCAAGTTCCACCCTGTCGTCGTCACGCCCGCCAAGCGCGCCAAATTCGTGCAGTCCTCGATCCAGGCGCGTCCAGCCGTTACTACTACCGTGCGTCATCTACTTACCGAAGTCATGCATGCAGATACTGGAGAACTATGGATTCGACTTCCTCGACCTGGACTACGAATACCCGTGAGCCATGGCGTTATCGCGCATGCATGATGCCAAGGCGGCTGACTCCCCGCACCCAGCTCGAACTCTGAGCAGGCCAAGGGCTACACGGAGCTGTTGAGAGACCTCCGCGAAGGTCTTGATCAGCATGCTCGCATGAAGGGAATCATGTACCGTTACGGTCTGACGGTGGGTGCATTTGCTCCTTCCATGCGTGGCTACTTCAACAGCAGTATCTTCTTTGTAGATAGCAGCCCCTGCTGGTCCTTCGAACCACGAGAAGCTTCAGGTCGCAGAGATGAATCACTATTTGGGTACGCCATTCGCATATGCAGTAGCTCGTCGACTCATTGCGTGCAGACTTCTGGGTCAGTAATATGCCCGTTGTCGCACTGCGCCTTTCGACTCACTCGCGACGTAGAACATCATGGCATATGACTACGCAGGCTCTTGGGACCAAGTGTCTGGCCACCAAGCAAACACGTTCGGTGGACAGATTAACACCAAGCAGGCGCTCGACTTCTACGTGAACAACGGCGTCGCACCGCACAAGCTTGTGGTCGGTGTTCCGCTGTACGGACGGTCGTTCGCGAACACGGAAGGACCGGGCTCGCCCTACAACGGTGTTGGCCAGGGCTCCTGGGAGCAAGGTGTGTCCTTGACGAGTGCTGCGCCCGCTCGTGAGCTTACGCATCTGTCTCTGAACACAGGCGTGTACGATTACCGTGCGCTGCCGCTGCCTGGCTCGTTCATCTTCCGCGATGCAAACCTCATGGCAAGCTGGAGCTACGACTACAAGACGAAGGAGATGGTCTCGTTCGACGACGCCGAAGTCGGCCGTTGGAAGGGCGAATGGATCGCTCGCTCGGGCCTCGGAGGCGTCATGGTGCGTATCAAGTCCTCTGCATATCATGCGTAGACGCTCACTCAACACTCCGCGCATATTTGCCCCTCTCTCTGCACGCTTCCCCTCCCGCCATTGCATAATTTCTTATTCACGCAGGTTTGGGAACTGAGCGGCGACAAGGGCGCTGAGCGTCCCGAGATGGAGAAAGGACCGGGCAAGGATCAAGTACCTGGCCCGCCGTTATTGCAGGTCGTCGTCGAGGCGATGGGCGGGACTGGCGTGCTCGACGCGTCGCACAACTGCCTGCACTTCCCGCATTCGACTTTCGAGAACGTTCGGAAGGGAATGGAGTAATACTGTTAGTATATCGGACTTGGGATAAAGTACATCTGTGGTCGAAATGTTCGCAAGAAGTTTGTATAAATAATCCTGGAGTATGTGAATACGCTTTGACAGGAACGGATTGGTGATACGTACCTCGTGTGAGAGCGTGAAGCGAATACGACCCGGCAAGACGCTGCTAGAAATCAATCGTCCTCTGCTGTGGCGTTGACGACGACGAAGTTCGAGCCTGGTCTCCGCGGCCCGCCGCGACGTGGGACGTCAAGCTGGTGACGGTTGTCGAGCGGGGACGCGAGCACCGACTCGCCAATCGCGAGAGCGGGACCCGTACCGTCTCCTTGCTCAGAGGGCAAATAGAATGACGGGAGCGGGAGGCCTCCCTGCGAAGAGAGAGCGCCGTAAGACTGTCGCCGGCTGACCCCACGTGGCAGATCGGGCATGGGTGGGACGACGTCGCTGGAGGTTGACCCACGACGGCCTTGGGGACCGCCGTATTGAGATGCGGACGCGTCGGGATAGATTTCGTATGCGCCTTGGCTGAAGACGAGCGAGTCGGGCCGGGGTGGACGGTTGGGCATACGGGGAGGGGGCGGCATCATTGGCAGACGCGCGACGGTGGGCGTCGTTGCACGCTCTGAGACGCCATCCTCTTGCGGTTGGTGGAAAATGTTCTTGATGAATGCCAACGGGCGCGCGTGGGAGTTCGAGTTTGAGTGCTGATGGCCGTGTGCCTGCTCGCTGGACTGCCGGCTGTGGTTGACCGAGGACTGCGCAGAGACGGGGCGCTCGAAGGGCGAGGATGCGCGGTTGTCGCGGAACGCAGTCGCTGCAGGCGGCGGCGATGTTGGGACCAGCGCTTCGTCGGACTGCGGCACTGGCAGGGGCACTGTCCTGGGCGTGCGCGGCGTCTCCTGCGGACCGGGGCCGCCACGCTGTGTCTGCTGCAGCCAACCCTCGATGCCGCCGACGCCGCGCACGGTGGACATGCGCGGCTGCTGCTGGTCAATCAGGGCCTGGTGCGCGCGCTCGCCGTCGTCGATGCGGATCGCTGCTTTGGTGTCGAGATGCTTGACCCGCTTGGGCTTGTTCCTCAGTCGCCAGAGGAACCAGCCGCCGACGCCCGCAGCAATAAGGACGATGAGCACGACGCAGACGGCGATGATTGCGACTTGGGCCTTTGGCGTAGTATCGCGCCGCGCCTGCCGGAGATTGCGCATTAAGCCCGCAAGTCCCTCCAA
>KV426108.1:3560-35024 GCA_001632375.1 Exidia glandulosa HHB12029 | reverse complement strand
CACTCGCTCACGGGGCTCTAGAGAATGTACAGCGCCATCATCCAGGTACTCTCAGCCCTGCTGGCGTGCATCCAGCGAGCTGTTCGGATCCCGTTTGACATCCTTCTACTCGATGCCCCTGCCGTTCTCCCGTCTGTATGACAACTGTGGCCGGTCGATAGTCTCCTGTCACAAAAACCGCATTTGCCAGATCTGGCCATATCGCCAGATCCAGCCAGAAATGCCTTCATAAGCGCCATTTCTGGCTGTTTCTGGCGAGATCTGCCAGAACCCAGCACCCTATATAACTATATCTGGCGGCTTCCAGGTGGATATGGTGACCGCAGGAGGGGATGCCCACCTTGCTAATCGTGAGGAAGAGGACGCCGACTGAACCGTGCTGCAGCGAAGGCGCGAGTCAGAGAGACGACGACGCTATACGTCCCTCGCGTGTCGAGATCCATGCCCGTTCATGTATTGCGAGTAATATATTACGGAAACCCTTCCTTCAAGTGCTTCTGGTTGAGCGGTACAGCGAGGGTCATGGGCGCGAATGAACATGTCACCGTCAATGCAGTCAAGGAGGCAATGGACCCGTCACAAGTATAGCGTAGCAAATGTGGGCCTACACGCCCAGTAGGCATCAGGATAGGGAGGAATATATGTTCGTCGAAGCGCCCAACGCTCCGCCTGCTGCGTCGAGGATTAGGAGCAAGTTAAGACCGCTGCCGATTTGACTGTACAACCAGATTGGACTCGACGCAAAGATCTGCTGATGGCGTGCTGTCCTGAGCTTTCCGAGTTCGTCTAGTAGTCTTGCGCAATCGTCGCGCGGTGCGCTGTTCCAGGTCGGGTGGCAGCGCAACATGTCGCGCCGACTTGCGCGTCGGACGGCTTTAGAGCATAACGTAGTCATGACACAGTACGACGGGCTAAGATCCAAAGACGAGCAACCGCTGTAGAGCGGCGTGCAGCCAGAGGAAACGACGAGATTGAAGACAAAGACGACAGGCACTGAAATGGTCTATAGTCGTGAAATAGCAAGCGGTTATGAGCCGAGAAGGAGGCGTTCAAGGCGGCGGCAAGGTTGTCGCGGTGATAGCCTTCTTGGTTTGCCTGTGGATGGCGAGGAACAGGGAAGGAAGGAGAACGGTCCGGACTCCGCACGCCGCTCCCGCTTCTTGCCTTTGCTCTAACAGCACGAATGCACGCCCGACAGAGCGAGTCCGCAGCGCTACGCCAGGGCGGGCGGGGAGCCATGTATGACAATAGGTGCGCGTTCCGCTCGTCATTCGTCTGAGTACTCACCGCGCTTTGTTGTCACGACCGGCGCGCACGTTCCGTTTGTCCGTCCTTGCGCACACTTTGCAGGTTCGAGGTCCCGCACACGTGACGTATCTTCTCGTCTTTGCGTGCAGAACTACTATCATGTTCGCGTTTACGCATGGTACGTCAAATGGCTTGCACTGTCGACATGGACACCTATATGCACCACTCCGTCATTCATCTAGCGCTCGCTCCTCCGGCTTACAGTGTTTACACACCCTCAGTGTAACTCTGCTGAGGAGCCATTGCGTTTGTGATCACGAGCCCCCGTCGGTTGATATTCGACTTTGCGCTTTGTGCGCTCATTCTGCGTTACGTCGCTCGCACGCGGTACGTATGCGCCTACTGTCCAATGACGTGCACAGCTGATAGTGTACTGCTCAAATACAGTGATTCGAGGTCATGTACTACAACTAATTTCAACCTCGCGTCGCCGACGACGCTTTTGACCGGTGCGTACGCTGTGCCGCGCTTTGTACGTTCTTGGCGTTGCATACTGCATCCTTGCGATCCTCAACCACCCTTTGAATCTATATGGTGAACGCAGATGTGCCAGCTTGCGCGCACTTGGCGTCAAGGGGAATGTTGGCTGCGTGCGGTGACGCTGGAGCGGGCAGCCGGAACGGTATATATTGCCCCACATTCGCTCCACCTTCAACTCCACATTAGTCCAGTTGTTAGCTCGCGCGACTGACCATCAATACACACATTTGCGAACGCTGGTTCAAGTCCTCTCAGTACCAGAAATAAAAGTAAGATCCCAGCAGTAACTCCGGGTAAGAATTCGAAGTAAGTCGGCCATAGCAGCAGAGTAGCAGTGCTTGTACAAAGTGTACAAGCGTAGCATTTATATCTATCCTTGATGCCTCCTGTATGGCCAGTTCTGGCACTTCTGACCGGGTCTGACATCATATGGCACGTCTGGCACGAATGGCCAGTATACCCTGGGTTCCCAAGTCTCATACCAGACCTGCTCTATCTGTGCCATATCTACCATTCTGGCCAGACCCAGCCAGCTCCCCCTAGATCCACCACTTGCACTTTTTGTGACACCAAGCCCGGCCCAAACGGCACATTCTGTCAGCATGAAGACTCCCGAGACCGAGACTGAGAGCTCTGATAGCTAGTACTACCGCTACTGCGATCCGTGACGACTCGATGACACGAGGAAAGACAACACGAGAAGCACTCAGGATCAAGAAGGCTGTGCAGTTTTTGCTCACGCACGTTCTCAGATAATCCCAAAGCAGGCACAAGATGGGGGAGCTGCTGTATATATATATGTATTTCGTATCTGGGGGAGGCGATCGTAGTTGAGGAATGCAGTCGTGCCATTGATTTTATCAGTGACGCCACTAATACCGTAGTCAAAGAGAATGCCTGCCCCACTGAGGAAAGTCAGAGACCTTCAGTTGTCGAAGGAGAATAGCGTCTCTATTGCGGTTCGCATTCGGAAGACCGTCGACGCGGAGAACAGGCTGGGAGCGCGTTGCTTACGTGTTGCGCGTCTGCGGCGGTGACGCGACCGCGTCTTGTGAGGCGTGTCTCAGTCGCGTGACCTGTGTGGATAGTGAAAGGGATTTAGACTTTGTCTTTGAGGCGTGCGGGAGAGTTGAGACAGCGGTACATGGGCGTTCATTCAAAGTTCGCCGTATTTTGATTGAGCCGAGGTTGGCATCTCATGTGCGCCGCTCCGAAAGCGGAAGGCGCGAGAGACCCACGAGCCATCGTACGCGTCCAGGCTCCTTGTCCGACCCACCCCCACCCGCGCTGCCAGAGCCTGCATGCCTGCGCGCGCCGATGCGAAATCGACGCTCTCTCGCAGCCGCACAAATAGGATCACCAACAAGACCCGCCTCAGAGTCCTCGTTGGCAACTATGACGTCGAGCCCATCCTCGAAGACGTCGAGGGCGTCGACTACCACACCCACGGCGTCGAGGCCCACGAGTCTACGGTGCGTGCGAGCTCTCGTTCGAGTCCTGCGCGTCGTCCAGTATCGCTTGCGCGGCCCCTGCCCCATCGATGTGATGGCGCGTCCCCATTGGCTGCTGCCTATTGTCCCCGGCCCGCCGGAGCAGGCGCTAACTCATTTTCTCGCAGGAAACCCATCTCCAGCGAGCGCTCTCCGCGACCACACTGCGCGTGCTCGGTGCCGGGATCAAGCAGTCAGACAAGCAGGCCGCCCGCGCCGCCGCCGCCGATGCCATCCCCATCCCAGACGCCAGCGGCGTCGTTGCAGACGGCGCAAAGCTCTACCCAAGCGGAAAGTTCAAGGACCATGTCCTCCACCTACGCTTCTCAGACACCGTCGAGGAGTCCGTCGCCAGCGGTCTCGCCGGCGGCTACACCTACTACATGGACGAGCGAGACAAGGCCTGGCTCGACAAGAACAACCAGGAAGCTCGCGGCGAGGGATCCAGCACCCAAGCCGTCCGCGCAGCCAGCTCTTCATCGAGCCAAGGCAAGCGAAACGGCAAGGGAAAGGACGTCGTGCCTGCCGTCGAAATGTCCGAGGACGAGTTCGAGCTCGTCATGGGCCTCTTCGAGCGACGTGCCGCCGACCCGCCGTTCCCTTTCTTGCACCTCGTTCGTCCTTCTCCTTCCTCTATTCCTGATCGATGCCGAGTATCACTTCAGGATCCCGACTCGTTCCCCACGATGGAGGTCTATGAAGAGTGGTTTCAAACGCCGCTTAGCGCTGAATTGTTCTCGTCGTTCACCGTCCCGCCCGATGTGCCAGAACCGACGCGACTGCTCGAGCTTGCGAGATGCGTCTATGCTCATTGGAGGGAACGCCGTATTGAACGCGGCGGCCATCGAATCATCCCTCAGCTCAGCGTACGTACCCTGAGCTTGTATCGTCTGCTGACAATGCTAATCGTGCTGTGCAGCTCGACGAGACAGGTGCCAACGACTCCTACACATGCTTTCGACGTCGCGAGCTACGCCCCGTCCGACGTACACGGCGTCAGCAGGACTCGAGTGCCGGTGATCCTATGTTGCAGCTGCGACGAGAGCTGGGGAGCTGTTTGGATCTCGCGCGACAGATCGCGAAGCGCGAGGTCCTCAAGCAGAAGTGTGTGGCGCAGAACCGCGAGCTCGCCGAGGCGCGCTTGAGTTTCGTGCGCTTGAAGCGAGAAAACCGCAGCCTTGGCGAGAGGGGCGACGAAGGGTTACTGTACGACAAGGAGCAGAAGGTCCGCAAGAAGAAACCGCCCGCAATTTCACTTTCCATAAATACCTCGACGTACGTTCTGCCTCCAAGTAATTGCAGCGTTTCTGACGAAATTTGGACCTGCAGTACAAAGCGCCCAGAACCTGTTCCTCGGAAACCACGCGAACCGACGGATCGTGCATCTCCAGTGACCATTGTGGAGATGCCCAACTATGCGCGACAGCGTGCAGAAGAGATCCAGCTTTCCATTGACAAGGATCTCGCGCGTCAAAAGCAGGATGATGTGGGGTTCGACGACGTGCTGGATGTCAGTGCTTCGTTCTGCAGTCGCTTACGCTACTGACGTGGACTTTCACTGGCATAGGCACCATATCCAAAAGTCTTCCAACCTGGCCCACAGCGTTTATTCAAGGCCCCTCCTGGCCCTGGTCGCCTACTCACTTCTGCCGCACGGGTAAATGCATCTACCTCGTTCAGGCTACGCGTGGGACGTGGTGGTCGTATGGTCCTTGACCGCTCGCAAAGGCGTGAGCCCCAGCTGACGGAAACGGATCGACACCCTGCACCATCATCATCCACCTCTACTCGTGCTGCAGAAGAGGCTGATGAGACTGGGATAGCTGAACGTCAGCGGGACCGCTGGATGTTCGATGTCGATGCGGTAATTGAGCCCGATGGTGAAGGGTCGCGGTTGTTGGTCGACGATTTCCAGACCGAGTACGTGCTCCTATGATGCATTTGCCAGCTTTCACTCATCATCGTATAGCATACTGCGCAGTCGTTCGACCTTGGTACATAACACAGACTATGCGCTCTATTTCCAGCCTGGCTACGACTCACGGCACTCCAGCAGCTCTAGTCCAAGTATCCACATCTCGCCTTCCACGCGTTCTCCTGCTGGCCGCCGGCGTCCTTCCGCAGCACGTCCACCAGCTCCCAGCCCGTCTCGTGCTACTCCTGCTTTCACCGTTCCGACGCCATCCACCGCTGCTGGCCCTGCACCTGCCGCCACTGTACCTCCGACTCCCTCCAGTGCTGTTCCTCCCGCTCCAACTTCAGCTGTGCCTCCCAACCACCACCGCCTCCCGGCCGCGTCCCCAGCCCGACCGATCGCTCCTGCGGCGTCAGGTCTTCCCCCTCCGGCAGGATCTACCCAGCCCGCCGTGCCCAGCCCGCTTGCCCGTCAACCACCTGTCCCTGTTCCGGTGAAGGCTGAAGCACGTATGTCAGCAAGTGCGGCCCTGCATGCACCTTGAACTCACCCAGTTCGTGCAGGAATAGCTCCGGCTAAGCCTCGGTTGCGTCTTGCGGACAGCGACGTGCAGGTGAAGTCTGCCACCCGCTCGCGACCTGCCAAAACCGTGGACGCGGAAGTGGCGACGAACGGGAAGCCTTCAGGCGGCGTTCCGCGTACTGCCTATCCGCACCTTCAAGGGAACCCCGTCCCTGTGTTGAGCAGTCGTGCGAACTTCACGCCCTTCATGCACAATGGCCACAACGGAGACGCCCAGCCGCCCACCCAAACAAATGGAAATGGACGGGCGTCCTCAGCGGGCGCTAATGGCCACTCTCGCTCTCCGTCCGCCGAGTCCTCGCGCGCTGCAGCCACTTCCGAATCAGCGTCTGTCTCCGAATCGACCGGCGGTTCGCAGTAGCGCTCGCTGGAGCGCCCACGCGGTGCTTGCTTGCACGGTGCCTTGTCTTGCCCTTGCGTCCTCTCCTTCCTTGTCGTCTGCTTTGCGCCCTTCGTCGTCTGCTTTGACTCTCCGCTCTAGTACATATGTTGTTTGTAGATAAGCCTCAGCCTCCCGCGAGACGCATGATCATGCTATGGATTATGCTACGTCCCAGTGTCCATTCCTGCAGCCAGAGACCTTAACTAGCAATTGTAACAGTTTACATGCAGACCACAAGCGCCCCAAGAGCCAGAGCAGTGATGTACAGCGCGATTGACGGGACTCCCATGTGCTGCGTTCCTCCTGTACCTGAAGTTGGGGCAGGAGTCTCGCTTGTGATACTCGAAGGGGTGTTAGAGGGCGCGGGCGTACCAGCTGCAACAAAAATCAGCGTCAATAACAGCCGACAAGCGCTGAGGCGTAGCGGGCGCACTTGGAGTTGGGGTCTGACTTCCGCTACCAGAAGGCGAAGTAGTAGGCGCTGGGGAAGATGTGCTCTCAGAGCTAGACGCCGAAGATGAGCTGGAAGTAAATGTACTGGTAGTCGCGGATCCCGACGAAGAAACTCCCCCTCCTGATGAGGTCGACGTAGATGAAGCTATAGTAGTCTCAGAACTTTGTGGGGAGCTCGGCGACGCCGTGGTGGAGGCAGTACCAGGGTTGGATGCTGTAGTGGACCCGGGTACGGCGATCTGTCACGAAGCACCGGGTGGTTTAGCTGGCGTTCACCGCCAGCTCCAGAGCGGGTAGAGACGCACTGTGAGAGGGATGAGAGGCATTCCCGCCGCGGCGCAGCGCGTGGAGTAGGCTGCATGCAGGTAAGGAAACATGCGGCCTATGCCATGCAAGTGACGTACCGTTGAGCGCTGCAGTGTCGTCCTGAATGTCCTGCGGGGTGGCCTCTTTCTGAACAGCGCAGTCGACGCTGGGTGATGGTGTGAGACGGAGATAAGCCATTGCTGTTGCTGGCCTACCAATCAAGGACCTGAGCTGCCGTAGAGTTGTTGCACAAGCATCCCGGTGTCGTGCATGACTACGTCGCAGTATTTCAATTTCCCAGTTGCGTCCCACGCACCAATCTCTCACCTCGATGCTGATGAGGATCGCAGTACAGTTGGAAGCACACTGAGTTTGCGCTTCAGCATTTCACTCCAGCATTACGCATTCTCGATGGCCTACAGCAGGGTTGTCGATCGACTGCCTGGGCTTGAGGATGCTCAAGGCCGAAACTGGCAGGGATTGTGAGCATGCCGATCGTCGTCCAGACGCAGTATGCTCGCTACCGACTCACCTGATACTGCCGCAAGTAGTAAGACGTTCCAAATCTTCAAGATCATCATGAAGGGTCGTTCACGAAGGTTCGTAGTGGTCGGTGGAACGGGGAAAGCACGTCGGAGCAAACACAGCCTAGTGGTGAGCGCCGCACGGACAGGACCCGGAGTTGCATTCGCGTTGCATGCGCCGACGAGCGGCGAGCCTGCAGGGCGTGCACGAGTTGACCGTCACGTGTATCCCGGTCGCGTGGCGCATTCAGCGTATCTACGCAGACAGCTTAAGGCTGCGCCGCGATACTGGAGCTGTATTGAATCACGAGAACAAGCATAATTCAAGAGTTTATCACATGTGGCTTCCTGCATCATAATCTCACCATTATCGCGCATCGATATGGGTCATACGCGCACCATCGCGGCGTCTTTCCAAGATTCCCGGGGTCTTCCAGCCGATCCGAGGATCAATAATTGCGCCACCGGGTCTTCCGGGACGTTGGGCCGGTATGGGCTTTGATGCCGCGCGCAACTGCCGAAGGATCATCGGCATCCCAAGATCTCTCTGCGCCAGCGGCCAGGCCACAGAATAAAATAAGCCAAATCCATCGATGAGGCAGAGCACCAGGGTCACCTGGCCGAGCACGCGCCGAAAAAGGGCCGTCGTGGTTGGCAGAGGAGCGAAAGGGCTGATATGACGCTGGAAGATCCCGCGATCTCGCAGGTGCCTGGACTTTGTTCCTTTCGGGGAGGCTTTGCGCCCGAGTCCGAAAGTTCAAATCTGCGTTTGTAGCCAAACCGACAGAGTTTTCAACTCTACGACGGTACAGTCATGTGGTTCAGAACACAGATCTCTGGGAAATGACCAGTCGCGATATCCGAACGGCGACGTGGACGCTCCACGCGAGAGCGGTCGGAAGCCGACCTCGGGAGGCCAATCCATGCTGCGTTTCGGCTGGGTACTCCTGATATCGCGCTCGGGGACACGCCTAGCATCAATGGGGGCTCCTTGTGCTTCGTAGGCTCGCATCTCCTAGGGAACAAGACCGCAAGAGGTGCATGCAGAGCGCGTGAGCGGAAGAAGGTCCGAGGGCCGTCATACGGACCGGGGAAATCAGTCTCACATGCCGGGTGCTTTGGGCTCGCGCATCAAACGCTGACGACAGTCGGCCGACGTCGCAGGAGGTGTAAAAGCGCCGCCTGCGCTGGTATTGACGCTCGAAATTCGGGGGTCTGGTACACGGAGCGGGATTCGTCACGGGTACATAGGCTACGGGCAAACATCCGTCACGTTTTATCTATATGAAGCCGTGTCAATCGCTTCTTATCAAAGGTTCCGATTTGGGAGGTAGGACCCAGGCGAAGGGTATGCTCAGTCGTTCGGAGGCTGCGAAAAACAAAAGCTGGAAACGAGAGAATACTGTCGAAATGACCTATATGCGCGGTCCGAGGGCGAGAATCATCTTGGCGGGACGTACAGAAATCAGTTATCATCGCGAAATAAATTCCAACCCAGCGGTTAACGAGCGGGAAGGGGGTTGTCCGGGCTCTGCCTTAAAGACCCCCAAGCTGTCGCCCCTTCTTTCTTCCCGTCCTCCCCCCATCTTTCCTCTGCCCGCGCGCCCGCCGAGCCCTCTGCGCGTACCCAGCATCCCTCCAACGCGCCGGGAATCGCGTGTCTGCGGCCACACCAGCACACCTACGAGGCGTGTCTCCGCGTCTCCAGCCCACGCGCCCGCGTCTCGTCCATCCCATCACTCGACAGACTCACACCCAGCTAACTATGATGATGATGGCCTACCCAGACGCGCCCGGCACACCTCTTTCGTCTTCGCGCTCATACGCGCATTCGTTCGCCATTCCCATTGCGCAGCCCCACGCTCAACAGCGTGAGAGACAGCAGCATCCGCCTTTCTCATACCCTGCGTCTCACAACCAACCCTTTTCGTCTTCTTCTATGCCTTCATATTCGACTCCCTTCATGTCCCCACAAGTCGCTCCGTCCGCCCTCCATGCCACGGCGCGACCACTGTCGCCGGTCCACATTAACCGCGCCGCCTCCCTCGATCGTGCCACCTCTTTCGACGTCTTCGAACCTGCGTCTCCAACAGGCGGTGAGTCATGTTGGGAGCGCACAAGAGTCCATCACTGAGAAGTTCGAATTTCCAGGCCCAAGCGCGATCGGCGGCGCATACGCTCCAAACCGAAGTTTCTCGTTCGACATGTTCGAGGAACAAGTGAATCGTGCACACGCATTGAGCTCCCTGCCGGTCGTGGATGACCGCAAGCTGAAGCCTCTTGTGCCGTTTCCGGGGAGCGCCGTCAACGACAGCAGTCGGCAGTGGACGTTCGACACCGGGGTAACTGGCGAGGCACCGCAGCACCCGCATTACTCGCCGCTGCCTCATGTCGGCCACAGCCAATTTACGCATGCGGGGTACGCCGAGAGCCTCGCGGCGTCACAGCCTTTTTTGCCGACGGGCAGCATGACGCTCAGCACGCGTCCGGACCGGCTCCGAGCTGGTTATGTGCCACACGCACAGCCGATTCTCCCTGCTGTTACGTCTCCAGATCCATTCGGCTGGCCGTCTGATAATTTGCGTGTCAACGTGTCCGCGTCGCCTGTGCACTCGTCGGTCTCCGACGGCAAAGACGCTGGCTCGCCGCGTTCCGTCCACTCCGCATCCCCGTCGCACCACTCTGCCCACTCGGACGGCAGAGACGACACGGCCGCGACGGTCCCCCCGAAGAAGAAGCGCAGACGCGCATCTGGCAGACAGCTCGAGACCTTGAACACCGTCTACGCGCGCACAGCGTTCCCGACTACAGAAGAGAGGCACGAGCTCGCGCGCCAGCTGGATATGTCGCCGCGAAGCGTTCAGATCTGGTCCGTCAAGTGCTTTTGACTTCTAACTTCTGACATGTGTGCTGACGCGCGCGAGATAGGTTCCAGAACCGGAGACAGTCGCAACGGGAACGCAGGCCCATGGGCGCGTCGCCTCTCGCGCCGAACGTCGACCGCATCCCGAAGCGCGACCTGTCTGCTGGGCGCACGCACGCAGCGCCCTACCCCACGAACGTAACGAACTCTTACCCTATGCCTGATTTATTCGACCTTCAAGTCGGCGCGGCGGCCGATCCTGTCCTGGACGCCCGCAGCGTCGCACCACTGCCCTTTGCAGAGGATACCCAGCTCGATAACATGCGCCGTGGCCGCCCGCGCCGCGTCCGCACGCCATGAGAGCCCGACCCAGTCGCGCCGACTGGGTCCTTCACGTTCTTGCATAATCATCTTGGCCATTGCGATTTTCTGGTACACATTTATCTAGTACGGTCTGTTCACGAACCCCCACATCACGCTCCCGTCTCGTCTCATGCCTAGTATGTGCTTGTTCATCTGCTCTGTACTTGCTATCGTATCCGTGGATGTTGTTTCCGAGTGTTCTTGTGTATGTGTGTCTGGGCGAGATTTTCCGCAAGCTCACTGCTTGCGCGGGTGCGGTCTGTTGTAGGCATCTTGTAGTAACATCTTGACTTGAGCTGTATGTATCCTTCGTTGTTCTATACAATATTTCTACTAGCGAACTTGAAGCCGCCGGTTTGGACGTAGAGCGGCGGCGGAGGCCGAGCATTGCTAAGGCGGCCACCGTTGCGTCCGCCATGTCCAGCCGCCGTCCGCTGCCCACGGTCCCGCCGGACGTCATAGGCGGGAGGGCGTACCACCCAGTCTCCTCGGCAGATATCTATTCTCCGTCGTCGCCGTTCTTCTCCATGCCCTACGCTTATCCGGCCTTCACCCCCAGAGCCTACGACCCGCCCACACAGTCGACCCTGCCCACGGGCACCCTGCTGCACAAGGGCTTCTACGGTACGTCCTGGGTGCTCATAGTCTATCGCACCAGCTCACAGCGCCACAGACCTCCTGGCGCTCATCCCAGGCACTCCCACCGCATCCAAGCTCCTCGGCTGGGGCATACCCACCAACCCAGAACAGCCTGTCGCAGCTGGCCCGAGATATGAGGATCAGGCAGGCAGGCTGCCAGCATCTGTGCCGGTGCAGCGAGCAGGACTCCCGCGGAAGCCGAGAAAGATCAGCAAGGACATGGTGTCCAAGCCCACCGGCTTCGTGTGCGTACTACCCCTCGACATGCTGTGTTTTCTCTTCTCACGCCCCGCTGCAGCCACCTCGTACACGCATCCGACGCTGATCAGGCTGAGGCTCTCCTTCGCCGCTGGGGACCCGACGGCATGGGCAAGCTAGGCGGTCAGTACACACCAGATCCGTCGCGCCACATCCATGTTGACATGGCGTATCCTACAGACCCGCGCTGGGCCAACCCTATCAAGGAGCAGATTCGCGACAAGCTGCAAGCCCGCGCAGTGGCAGAGGTCGTCGGTGCCCTGCAACCATCACCCAGTAGCCCCGATCCTGAGGGTCCGCGAGTTCTTCGCGTGGTCAATGGCATGAGCGCTCTCAGCACTAGCACTGTTGCAACTCCGGCCAGGGAGACGCCCCCGACGCCTGGTACCGTCAGAATCTCGCCCTTGTCGTCGCCGACGGTCGAGGGGCTCCCCAAGGGGTCGACGTTACGCTTTGGCGCGCTCGTCACGCATCCCGAACACGAAGCCGAGTCCGACGCACAAGCAGACGACCAGCCGCTCCCCGAAGTCGCGCCCCCGCCACGCAAACCGATCCAGCCGTCCCTGCAAACACTCGAGAAGGCAGTTGCTGCCCGCATCTACTTTGAGAACCTGTACTTCCCGCTACTGCGCCACCCACCCTCACGCGACCAGCGGCGACAGGCCATGGAACGCGAAATGGAGCAACTCGGTTTTGGTGACGCACAGAAACGCGAGTTGCGGTCACGCTGGCAGCAGAACGAGACCGAATACCTTCGCGAACGTCGGCGCAAGGTCGACGTGAGCGCGTTCATGAAACTCAAGACTATCGGACATGGTAGGTTGCACTTGACGTCCGTCTGCTCGTCGATGTCTTACTCGTGACAGGTGCTTTTGGCGTTGTTTCCCTCGTGCGCGAGAAGCAGACCAACCAACTGTTTGCCATGAAGGAGGTGCGCTTCTTGTTAGCCATTTCGTGCTATATCGTCTAACCTAACCTGGGGGAACAGTTGCGGAAGACGGACATGTTGCGGAAAGGCCAGGAGGGCCACGTGCGTGCGGAACGCGACGTGCTCAAGGCTGCTGCCATGGCTTCTACTCCAGCCGGCTCCGAATGGATCGTCCGGTTATTCTACAGTTTCCAGGACCGCGACCACCTCTACCTTGTGTGTTATATGTGCGGCCTTGTGCTTGGTGCTCACAACGTTGTTCAGGTCTTGGAGTTCATGGGAGGTGGCGATCTGCTAAACTTGCTCATCGAACGGGATGTATTCGAGGAGGATTTCACCCGGTTCTATGTTGCCGAGGCAAGTTTCACTGTGATTGCGCCCAGGCGTAGTCTAACTTGCGCAGATGGTGCTCGCAATTGAAGCCTGCCACAAGCACGGATTCATTCACCGTGACATCAAGCCAGACGTGACTACCCCATCCTACGACCCCTGCTAACAACTAACTTCGTACGCTCAGAACTTCCTTTTCGATCCTGAAGGGCACATCAAGCTGAGCGACTTCGGTCTTGCGTGAGTAGTGTTATTGTGCGCCTACACCATACTCAGGGGCACTTCAGCACGGATCTGCATTGGGCCCACGATACCTCTTGTGTGTCACGCGTCTTGTGTGGTGAAACCTGCTGATCCCTATGCAGACTACGAACAACAACGGCGTCATCTTCACCGCAAACACGGTATCGATTTGGACGAGGGCCTCGCGGACGGAACCAAGACCAGGCGTATGGACCCGAAAGAGGTTGAGCGCATCATGGGCGGGGGTGACGGTCAAGGCGGTGTCTTTACCTGGCGGGAGAAGAACCGGAAGAAGGTGAGTCCTAAGGACCATACCTGTCTCGCCACGACGATTGCTCACGCGCAATGTTTCAGCTCGCGTACTCCGTGTAAGTGATTCCCGACGTCGAGCGGCGTATGCTCACGTGCAGCACAGCTGTGGCACAAACTCGTACAGTGCGTAGTATGCTCCTTCCGTTCCGTTGACGTCGGCTCAACTACAGTTCCTGCACAGTGTCACCCGAGGTCATTCGAGGTACACCCCTTCTTCTGTCATTGGTGTTGCACAAGCTGATGAGTCAGGCCATGGCTATACGTTTTCCTGCGACTGGTGGAGTCTCGGGGTGATCATGTTTGAGTGTCTCTACGGGTGAGTGCCTGCACCGAGGACCAAGTGTCCAAGTGCTCGGAGCACAGGATTCTGACTGCGCGCTTCTGCAGGTACCCTCCCTTCGTTAGCAACTCGGTGTGTACACGCCGCCTGTGCAGTCGCGAGTCGCACGCTGAGCCTTCGGCCACCAGCGTCATGTTACCAGGCAGAAGATCCTTAACTGGCGCCAATCGTTGCGTTTCCCGGCTCGGCCGCGCGTATCCCATGAGGGTGTTAGCCTGATGGAGGCTCTCTTGTGCGAGCCGGAGGACCGTCTGGGGTCCCAGGCATCCGCGTCAGTGACACGTCCGAACTCAATGATCATGCAAGCACGACGCAGCGCGTTCTACCCGACCGTCGGATCCTCGGGCAGCGTGGACGGTGCTGAGCACATCAAAGTACGTGTTGTGCCACATGCGTAGGCGAGATCGAGATTTCCTTACGTTGTCTTTTACCGTTATCTAGGCGCATCCGTGGTTCAGAGGGATCGACTGGGATAATATTCGCAAGTACCCTGCACCGTTCCGGCCCGAACTCCGCAACCCCGAGGACACGCGCCACTTTGACCCAGACATCCCACCGGAGGTGCGTGTGGCTCTGCGTCGGTCGCTCGCCTCCCCCTTTGTTCTGTCTTGGGTGACCTGCACGCTGACGGGCGTCATGTGTTTTCTTTATTGGCGATGCAACAGCCGCTGGCGCCTGCGAACGGGGCGCCCGCTGATGCTACGCGTGACCCGCTGTTGAAGGACAAAGTGCACGGTCAACATATCCTGGACGTCCGGAAGGCTCTCGCGTTCGCTGGGTTCACACACAAGAGCCCGCGCGTTATCAGCTATACCCGTGCGGACAGAGCGCTCAACCCTGTCGAGCCGAGCGAGGACGATGCGTACAGCAACGAAGCGCCTCGTCGCGGACACGGCCACGAGGATGAAGACGAAGAGGAACGCGGTCGTAGTCCTATCCGGGGCTCGAGTACTGGTCGCGGACGGGCGATCTCTATGTAGATCATGGTCAGCGAGTAGCATGCTACCTTCCTCCGCGGTGTCGCTGTCTTTCGTCTTTCGCGTCCTTCTCCTTTCCTTTGGACTGCCTTGTGTTAACAGTAATTGCCTTCGGTCTTTATGCCTGCATCTGTCTCTCCTGTCTTGTTTTACCCACTCACGACCTACGTTTACGACGTCTCTCCAGCCCGTGTTAATACTGTACTCGCAGTCTGACATCGGATGTTGTTTATACACTGGATTCACATATCGTCTATCGGATTGCTACAGAGTGCGGTGGGAGGATACGCATTACAATTCCAAGGGGAAACATGCCTCGGTGGAAATGACTACAGTACTTTATCATCAGTCAACGGCCCGCATCGAATGCCCAGCGTCAAGACCGCAGCTATAGAAGCGGCTGTCCTGATACATAATGCGTCAAGTCGGCGTATACGAAATGTGTCGCGGACGACACTGCAAGAAAGGCAGCGCGACTCGGCCGCCATGGCGACAAGACAACCTACGATCCTTCGATCAGGGATCGCCGCTGCAGGACGCGCCCAAGCAACGGTTCCGTTCACAGCGATCTTTCATCCGGATTGGGATGTGCACCCGCAAACTGTGGCGATGCCTGGCGATAGTGCACAGGAGCCGGAGGTCAATCCCACCGCGAGACAACGTTGCGTATCATCAGCCTGCAGTTGTTGACGAAGACGCGGACGAGCTCGTCGAAGGTATCGCATTCGGGAGAGGAAAGGTCGCCGCGCACGGACGCGAAACGCATGAGCTCGTCGCCCTGGGCGAATTCGATCTCGAGCTCGTGCGTGGGCGGTTGCTTACCCTGAACCGCGGGTTCGGTTAACTCTGCGGCTGACGGTTAAGGAGCCTGTACGCACCTGCGACCCTGAGTCTTTTACTTGCGTTAGGTCGATACGAAACGCTTGGTGTGTGTATGATATTCGGTCCTTATTGCGCTGGTGGTCTTCTTTCGCGCCAGTCGGCGGCTCCGGAACGGGATCTTCGACGTTGACACTCACGCGCCAGTCGGCGTTCATGCTGGGGCAGAGGATATTTAGGTCGCCGATGCGCCGTTTGATGATGCTTTCGACGGTCTTGTTCGTTGTCGGGTCGCGACTGACGCGTAGTTTCTCTCTCCCGGGCCCTCCTGTCGGATAGAACGAGTCGATGACTCTGACGTGCTGGTAATCAATCTGCGCGCCCGTGTATCCTGGCTGTTTGTAGGTGGCGTGCAGTTTGTTGAGCATGGCGTTGAAGTGCTGATGCTGGGCCTAGGAGAACGCGCAATCAGTCCACGGGGACGCGAATATTGTGATGGTTTCGCACGGACCTGGGACATGTTGGACTCGAACCTGACGCGATCATAGGAGGGATCGAGGACTATCATTCTGTGATGAGCGATGGTTCTCACGGGATAATGCAGCGAGCCACCAACTCGTTTCAGTCAAGACCGGGAACGACACGCGTTGGCCAGTGCTCGTGTCGATGAGCAGGCCTATCTTGGCCTCGACCTCCACGTTGCTGTAGTCTCGCGCCGTCCGGTATATCCAGTCCGCGACATGGCGCATTACTTCGTCGAAAGGCTCGGCGTTGAGCAGACACGGCTCGAGCGATGCTGCTACGCTCGTCGGCCTTCGCGAGCTGCTGCTGGGCCGAGCCTGATGCCCGTCCGCGTCGGCGTCGTCGGGCGCGACATATTCCAGTTCGGAAGGAGAAAAACGCTGCCTCTTGGCCGCGCGGCCGTCGTCGCTCATGTCGCCAGGGTTTCTGCGGAGTTTGAAGGGACTTTCCTCCAAGACAAAGGTTCGCTGAGTCAGCCGTGGACGTTCAACGGTGCAGTGTCGGTCTCAAGGAGTCACCGAGTGTTGCGTCTTCATTGCTTTGTGTGAGAGAGCGCCTGCATAATTAGGGTTGTGGAGTAAGCAATCCGGTGCACATGGCACTTTCTTGGGCCTGAGGATCTTGCAAAGTGGGATTGCACGCGCCCACGAGCCGAACATGGGTACCTAATTACACGTCGAGGGTCGTTACATGTAGCGGGAACAGACAGTCATACGAGTTACGATATAAATATGAACATGACTTGGGACTGCACACGAGGACAAGGTGCAAGAAACACGCGAGACAACCGCAGCCACAGCGGGACCGCATCGGACGATCGCTGTCAGCGGACGCAAAGAACGGCGCCCGCGCGTCGATCATGCGTGCAAGCCACCGCATGCACGCGACCCGACAGGCAGTTCCTGGCTGTCACAAGCCTCCAAGACCCTGCCCATCCACCAGGAAGACTAGTATGACGCATGCGACGGCCCGTGAAGACGTATCGGCCGGAGAGCGCTGAATCTCATAGGCGTGAGAGCGCTGCGGCACGGCTTGTATAATCGACGCCAGGGTAGGATGGGTATGAAGTAGAAAGATATGCCGACAGCAGAGTCGATAGCAAAACGGAAAACCAGAGGAATGTTGCAGAGAGGTTGCAGAGCGAGCAGATGCAAGAAACAATACAGTCTAGGAGAGTATACAAGCGCCAAGAATCACACGACTCCGCACCCCGCTGACGAGAGAGCAGTCCGAGCACACCGTTTATACGTGCTGTCGGTGCAGTGCTCGCTGGGCAGTGGAGGCAAGAGCGTGGATACCATCGTAGTGGCCGATGCGAGTGTAGTTGGAGTCGGGTATATGCAAAGCTGCGGGTGGCGGGGCGGTCACAGTTATTCGGCTCGCGTTTGAGCTGGAGCCTGAGCTGCGTGCGTCTGCGTCATGCTGGGAATGCGAGCCGTGGGAGTTCGCCGTTGACGGGCGCGAAGGGAGATCGTCGTCTGTTTCCATGTCCGCTTCCGGCGCTTCTTCGGACATGTCGTCCAAGCGGGGGCCCGCGCTCGATGCGGCCACTGTATATGTGCCTGTCAGCGGGTGGAGGAAAGAGTAAAACTCCACGTACACAATTCGTCAGAGTTGTGCGAGTTGCGTTGGTGCCGACGCATATTGCTCATGACGCTAAAGTGACGTCCACAGCCAGGGACTGGACATTGGTACGCTGAGAAACACGTGTGAGCATCATTCTCATGCACGAATTTGGCAAGAGGACTCACGCTTCTCCCCAGTATGAGTATTCAAATGGATCTGCAAGAAATGAGCCACGCGGCAACTCGTTTGCCAAGTCACGCACTTTGAGACTACTGGGGCGGTTGAAACGCTTTGGGCAGAACGTGCAGCCGTACTTGCCGGTGGAGGCTTTCGACGCAGTGGTAGTGATCCTCCCGTTCTCATCCTTGTATCTAATGATCTCTGTGGTCTCTCGCCGAAGCTCGTGCGCAGTTATTGAGCCTGGTGTCGGGGTGAGACCGGTGACACCGTGGTCAATAATCGCAGATATGCGTGACCGGGGACGAGCAGTCTCAAGCGTAGGAGAGGGCGGTGCCGGGAGCGCCTTAGTGGCTAAAGAGATCGACGGGCGACGGGAGTCGGGATAAGGCGCTGAGCCAGACGCCAGGGGCGTCGATCGCTGAGGGTGCTGAGAACGCGATGATGCTCCAGGGAGGGGCGAGAAGTCTGGAAGGGACGCAGTGCGCGCGTGCTGGATCTGCTTCGCAGTGTCTGGATGGTGCAGGAGACGATTGCGGTAACGGGAGTCTACTGAGGGAACGTGGTCGTGGGATCTACGACGGGAAGCGTTGTCCACGGGGTGGCGGCGTAAGTCGCCGGCATCATGAGGCTGCTGAGCCCAGGCGGAAGCTGCGACCTGAGCTAGGCCGAGCAGTGAAGGTGAGAGACGCTCGCTGACTGCAGGCCGGGTGTGAGCTGCGGCTATGCCGTCTACAGGAAAATCGCAGCGTCAGGGAATGATCGACGGGCGACGATCATCTTTACTCACCGGTCTCACTGCGCATGCGAAACGAGGAGAGCTCGACCGATTCAGGTGCGCTCATCTTGAGGTAGGTTGCGTCAGGGTCGGCGACAGAGCCAGACGAGGGGGGTGTCCACTCGGAGGCACTGGACGAGTACTGCGCAAATCGTGAGAACCGCGTCAGCAAGTGGAGGCTTCGGATCGCCGGTGGCTGGGCTTGTTACATACGTGACTGGATATGCTCGAGTGCGGGCTGTCTGGCGGCGACACGCCGCGCGACGAATGTGTCCGCGGGGGCACGACGACCACGACGTCCGAGGCGTGCGGGTCGTAGAGCGAGTCGTGCAGGTCGGTGAGCGAGAACGAGCGCGGCTTGGAGAGCGACGCGGGCGTGAGATGGTCTGTGCCGTGCGCGCGAGGGATTAGTATGACGCACGACGCGGCCGGCAAAGCGACTTACCACCCAACATTTCGCGAATGGGCGGGAGCATGGGGCGGCTGGGGCGGCATTTAGAGGGCTGGTCGTCGCGACGGGCGACGGGGACGCACGAGTCTTGCATGGTTGGGCGGGGGTGACGGAAATTGGGAGCGAACCGGGGAGGCGTCAAGAAGAAGGCGATTATAAAGGATTCCGTTGCCTGGCGATCTCCCCTCCAAAAGCTGATCCAGGAACTTCCGGGAGCAACCGCACCCGCATGCGGATCACTCACCACGCTGTCCCAATTGCAGATCGCCCGTCTTAACGCTCACCGTAACCAGGTGGATGCAGTGCGCTAGGATTCTTGTTCTACGCCACGAACTGCTAACAACTCTGTTTGAGCACCCGCAACATCACTCCTGCTCACCCCAGTCCCAAGTTCCCCTCAACGGCGAGCATCGACCTCCTTGCATGTGTGAATCTCACGCGAGATATCAGCATTTCCATTTCCAGAGAAGAATCTTGCAGATGGGATGGCCCGGCGGTTCTCATCATCCTGTCCATTCTGCTCATCTTTCCGCAGCCTGCACTGCTGGAACGCGAGACGCGGGCCCATTCTCAAATGCGAGATCATCGATCATCACCACCAACCTCGTCATCATAATACACACTGTCCCGCCCATCCACAAACCCCTCTCGCGCGCACGGGAAATCCTTCTCGAATCACCGATTTCGGGTCCTATTCCATCTCGGATGCACGCCAGATCCCCAAGACTCTCATCACCGAATCCGGCCGTGCAAGCGATCACCTTCACAACAATCGCGTAACGACTCCTAAGCCCTGTATGAATCGTTCCCCGAGTTCAGCAACGTGGACGAGAGAGATGAATCGCGAATTGAGCCTGACCTTCGTCTTCCCCTCGCGGAAGAGCAGCTTCGAGCCGACCTTCACAAGTTCAGGGACTGCTGCGGGTGTGAGTGGTGATGGATACCTAGGATACATGCTGAAATCCGACGCCACCTTGCATAAACTCGAATTCCACCGTCGCGCGATCTCCAGTCCGGAGAATACCCTGGGGATGGTCCATGCCAACGATCCTGACGGTCTGGCGAATCGCTCCGCAATGAAGCATGGCCTGTACAGGCTGTAAGTAAGCATTTAGTCCGTAGAGTTGAAAAACCTGCACAGACCTGGTAGTTACGCTGCAACGTCGTGTTGTGGCTGTGTCGGGAGCGGTTAGTCTCGGCGTTAGGCTCGTTCCGTGCGTCCTCACTAAAGAATCAACACTTGGCCTTCGAATTTGCGAACGGCTGCACGAGGATTCGATGCGAATCAGTATTTGCCTCCGTCTCTGCCGCGTGGGCTAGAAAAACACGTTCGCTACTCACCACGAGGCGGGGTCTCGGTCTTGTGGACGACGACCATGCCTTTGTTGGGATGAGCACCGCCTCAACAGGGCATTTCGCGAACCACCGACCTTTGCGAACCTGCGCCTTGCGCACTCGCTTCAATGCTAAAGACACCGACTGGCCAGCATCGGCGTTGGCCACGGGACTCCTAGCGTTAGTGGATCCCAATCAGTTCATCAACCGAAGTGGCTCTTCCCCTGCAAGAACTGACCGTTTGCGCTGCATGCTTTTGACGGAAGTGGAGATCCATCCGCCCGTGGAGTCTGGTCCGAGCATAACTTGGTCGCCCACGCGAATGGTGCCGGAGTGCTGCGAAGATGAGTCAGTTCGGTGAGATCGCGAGACTACCGATTATCTTGCACGGACGATTATCCCGTTCACAACCGTCCCTGTGTAGGGGACACTCCACACCTCTGTCACCGAGTACTAAGCAAAGATAATAGGGCGTGTTAGCCACGCGGGAGCAGCCTGGCCGGGCTGCGCAAGCACCTCCAGCGGTCCAGCGACGTCAAACTTCTTCTCATCCCCCTCGCTTGACGGGAGGAGGTTCAGGAACGTGCGAACCTGGAGTATTCAGTCCATGTAAAATCAGCACCACTCCTCTCAGGCATTCGACCGATCAGACTGACGAAATCCAACCCCTCGCCCGTGACGTTCGACACCATAAAAATGGGACATAATCTGTAACCCCTCAGCAATTGCACAATGGCCAGGCAAGTATAGACGGTCGTACCGCTCTGCTGCGAAAGTCTGTGACAACTCCACTGCCATCTCTGGGCTCTTGACGAATACCGGAGTCTTCCTGTGTGGAGGCACCGCATCGATCAAATTCAGGATATCATCCGCACGAAGACGGATACAGGCTATACGCACCGGCAACCTGGGCTTCTCAACACCTTCGTGACTTGCTTCACGGTCTCTGCGATGATATTTGCCGGAGTCATGTCGATCTGCGCAGCACGCGAGGCGTCGGCGCCTGCGTAACCCCTTCATAGACAAATCGTACCTTGGTAATGCACACGGCCACCGGCACATTCAGGGCCAGAGCGATCGCCAAATGTTCTTTCGACATGCCTATAAGGCCGGCGTTGGCGCCTACCATGAGGAGAACAAGCGAAGGCAGGGACGAAGTTAATCCGTAAAGTGTAGTCTTCAGGTAGCGCTCGTGGCCCGCGAGATCTGTCCGGGCATGGAGAATGGGTCACTATGTGGTGTAAATAACCTCTTTGCGCACCAATGAATGAGACGATCTTGGCGGCTTGCACAGAGATGTCCTCCCAGGCAAGCTTCTCGCGCCGGATAACGTCCGGGTCGGTCGAAGCAGACGTAGGCGGAAGAATAGGCTGGCCGTCAGGGCTGAAACCCAAGATCTATGGGGAGAGTGTGCGTTGGTGCGCAGAATAGTCGGTCGTACTTGGGCCATACCTCCATGCCGACGCTCGACGTTCGACCAGTCTCAACTTCGTGCTTGTGTCTGAACAGGCCTATTCGAGCCCGACCTCGACCATCGTCCAAGCCACCTCTAGTGAGCACGCCTAGGGTGGTGCTCTTGCCGGAGTCGACGTTGCTTGAGGGTCACATGAGTGATTCCCAGCGCCGAAGTTCACGATACACGCACCCTACGACTGCGACGCGCACTTCAGGAGTAAGAGCTACGCTGGGAGGAGGTAATCGAAAGAGGAAAGATCCGCGGGCATCCTCTGCATCGTCGTGGACGAACAGCGTCGACACCTGTCAGCAGGGTGAGCGTGGAAGGGTCGCCGTAACGCGCATCGACAGACCTTGCTTCCCGTCTCCTCCGCTATCTGCGCTAATCGAGCCTGCATCTGGCGCAGCTCGTTGGACGTACATCGAGTGCCGATGGATGGACGTGACGCGGCGTCAGGGTCATCCTTGCTCTGAGCGAACAACGCGGCGTGCGCGGGGTGGCGTCCTAATCGAACGATGTACTCGCCCTGGTTCTGTCTTGTGGTGAGAAGGCCGGAGAGGATGTCCCTCGCGCGGTCGATGTTTCCCGCGGAATCAGAACTCAGGAGTGCCTTGTGTGCATATGCGCGTCTCGTAAGAGAGACGCGTGGCGACTCCGATTCCGCGCACCTGGAGTTCCGTCATGTCCTCTAACCGAAGGGCTTCGCTCTTGTCCTCGGAATGTCTGATTTCGGCGGACTCCTTCGCTGGCTTCGCGGCTGGCTTCTTGTCTTTCTCCTTGTCAGCCGTCTGCGCGGCCGCGGCACGCTGCTTGGCGACCTCGCGCGCGTGGATACCCTCAATGGTGTTCTGGAAGTCGCGTAATGAAGAAGCCATGTTGGTGACGCTGGGATAGCGCGCTCTAGTCGGTTATATGCAGTCTGGTAGTCCAGCTGTTGACTCGAGATTGACTCGAGCGGTGGCTGGAGGCTGCCCAAGTGACTCGTCCGGCTCGGCCCGCACCGTCTCGCCGGCTCGTCCGCCGGAGACTCCGATTTTTGTCCTAAATCTGTGCCACCAAAACGACTTTCAGCCTCGCACGACTGAACACCGGCGCTTTCGCAGAGCCTGTCGATCCACGAACGCACCGCAAGGACAATGACACGCGGCGACTCTTTGACGTTTCGCGATACTGCGGACATTCGTGTCACGCTCACGGTGATAGTACTGATACTGATCTTCAGATCTACCTGACGACGAGCTTACTTACACGTGATGGGCGGTGTCGAATCTGCCCCACGTTGTTCCCGGATGCATCTTGGATTGTCGCCCCCTTTTGGGTTGCAGATCCTCGGAAGTTCCCATCGCGCTTCTTTTCCCTTTCGTCATGGACATGGACGATAACCTCTTCTCGCTGTTCGACGACGACGAGCCCGACAACGACGAGCACGATCCAACAGATCTCGAAGACCGTCCGCGTGAGCTGGACCAGCACGACAGCCTGGCCGGCCCCGAAGAGGACGAGCAGGATCTTGCCTTCTCTGATGGCGAACCTGAACATTTGGAAACAACAAGGTCCGCTGCATGCAATCGCCCACGGATAACACACGTGCTCAGGCTCCAGTAACTCAGATCCACGGCCCTCGACGCGATGGAGGGCATGGTGCTCGACTTTCTGAGCCAACTGTCGCGGTCGCTCCCTATCCCACCTACCGACGGCGAAGCCAAGAAGGATACTGAAGCCCTCGCGGACATAGCGATTGAGCTGGTGGATCGCAAACGGCCACAGTCTGACGGGTCTTTGGGCAAATCCGCGGGAAAGACGCGAACGCTGATGAAACGTCCTCTCACAGCCCAGCCCCCACACGAGTGGTGCGATTCCCACAGAACAAACGGCGCGGAAACGCAAGGGGTCTCGGTGTGCTCCCAGTCTGCCATCTTCCGCACGCAGTTGTTTGACGCTGGTATCCTTGGGGCGTTCGTGTTCCAGCCACTTTGTTCCGTGTCATGGAACTCAGCCACGATGGACTCCTGAGCGGCAGCTCCCTCAGCAAGAGGTACGTACGCTCTGCCGGAGTGTGATGATCGTCAACTGCCATTCATACGCTTCGCAGAGACGTCTACTACAACGATGTGGCGCTCTTCAAGTCGCAGAACATCGTCAACTCCGTACGTCGATCAGCTCCTATCATTCGGCGAAAAGCTGATCGCGATCGGGCGTCTCATTCACAGTTGGTCGACGACCTGGCCGCGACGTGCGGTGTCGCGCGCAGCGATTTGAATATCGTGCGTGATGTGCTCCTCAGCGTCGCCAGACGCCGAACAGCGTTCGGGACACCCTCTGGCAGGCCGCGGCAAGCAAGGGGCTCTGGTGTGGGGCAGGATTATCTTTGATCATGGCCAAGAGTGGCACTGTGATCGCCGGTCAATGCGAAGAGGTAAATCCTCCCCTTGGACGCTTCGGGATGCGTTGATTCGACCGCACCGTTGCTCCAGCCGGTTCTCATCCCGGCTCAAGAGTCCATCGCGAGCATCAGCGTCTGCGAGGAGGTTTCCTGGGTATTGGTCGTTGAGAAGGACGTGAGCGGGAGTCGTGTGATCTTCTTTCCTAGCTCATCCGGAGTGGACGCAGGCGGTTTTTCAGACGCTGTGCCGCTCGGGTCTTGCAACGCACCCGACTCTTCCTGGACCTGGCCTCATCATTACGGTTTGTTGCTGCGCTAAGCTTCCTAGGATGAGACTGAATCGACGTTTCCAGGGTAAGGGCTACCCTGACGTCGCCACGAGGGACTTGGTCGCTCTTCTTTCCAGGTCGACAACGTGAGCCCGTTGTTCGATTTTCCTTCTCAAGCTGACGATGTGTAGTATTCCACTGCTTGCTCTGGTCGACTGCGATGTGCACGGAGTGGACATCTTCTCGTGCTACAAGTACGGGAGCAGAAGCATGACACATGAGCAAGAGCGTCTCCAGGCGTCACGGCTGGTGTGGATTGGCGTCCTCAGCTCGGATTTGGCAAGGTGCGTGGCCGATGACATGCACTCTCGTACAGGATAGCGATGGGACCACGGTCATAGATTGGGAGTCGACAAGGACGACCTCCTCCCGATGAGCGCCCACGACCACAAGAAGGTACGGTCTTTATGCGGCGCCGACGCCATTCCTGTTCACCCGAGTACAGGCCATCGCGCTCCTCAAGTCACCCGCGTGTGCGGCAGAGCCGCTATGGCGGTTGTCCATTTCTTCGGAGCGCCTGAAGATGTACTGAGCGGGATTTCAGGCGTGAACTGACGAATATGCTGCACATGCGTCGCAAGGCCGAGGTGGAGATCGTCGCGTCGCTGCAACACCAAGGTCAAGACCCGTTGATACAATACGTCGTCGACAAGATCGTGCAACATATTGAAGGTATGGACTGCTTGGATGACTTTGAGGTCATGGACATGTAGTAGAATCCGTAGAAGACAGTGACTAATCGATTGTATCATGATGCCGCCGGACTTGGTCACAGCCACGATTACCGTACCTCTTGACCGCGCTTCCACGTCTGCCGACACGGGATTGTGCTTTGAGCGCGCTTGAGTGGTTGTGTCTCGAGTGACGCAGCTTGTCTTTCAACTCCGGCTAACCTCTGCCTATCCTTCCTTCTCTTGATCAGGGTGCGCCTGACTCTGACGCATCGGCAATGGCGTCGTCGTCGAACCCGCAGTCTCCGAGCGCCCCGTCCACCCAGCGCCGTGCGTCCTCGGTTCCCAACCTGCGCGAGCACCCCGCTGTGCCCCAGAGGATCGTGCCCTGGGACGAGCCGGGCACGGCGCCGACTAGCCCCGCCGCAGCTACGCACGCGGCCCCGGCATCCACCCCGGCGCCCAACCCAGCGCCTGTGGCGCCGCCTACGCCTGCAGAAGAGACTGCGCAGCGAGTGAGGCGGCGCAGACAGCAGGGAGGCCATAACCACGGCGGCGGGTGGAGATACTGGTGGCGCCGGGCTAGCCGATTCTTGGGTTACGGGCGCGGGAACGAAGCTCGCAAGGACTTCGTCACGCTCGTTTTCACGATGTGCTGGGGCAGCGCTCAGGTACGTGACCCGCTGCTCGCTGGCAGCGTCGTCCTAATCTTGTTATCTAGATCGCTGCTGTCACTCTTCTGCTCGTCGCCGGCGGCCTAACCAGCAGTCCGCCCAACGTGAACGAGTGGGAAAGCCGCATCTGCGATAAACCGCTAGGACCGTGGGCCGTCGTCTGGTGCATACGCGTCATCATTGGCTTCGGCGCCGCGCTCTACACGTACCGCACAAATAGGCACAGGTGCGTCTGTGATTGCACCTTCTTGCACATCGGATCTGCTAATCGTCGCGATCACGTGCAGACATCGCGATGGCGGGCGGGACGTTGAGGCTGGCGGCGCTGCTGCTGGAGGGACTGTCGCTGCCACCACGGGCACAGGAGCGAACGCGAATGCAAATGCCGACGGAACAGCACAAGCCGGCGAGGCAAACGCGAACGCCAACCAGCCAGCACGCGCGCGCGTCATCAGCAGGTCAGTCAGCGTTCGCCTACACCCGCGCAGGGACGTGACTGAATGAGCACCGCAGAATCAACACCATGACATCCTTCTTCTCACTCGCTTGGTTCATCGTCGCGCACGTGTTCCTCTACACCAGCGTAGAAACATGTCGTATCAAAGCGCCTCACCTCTGGTGGGCGAACTTTGCCATCGTTTGCCTCATGTATATCGTAGTGCTCGAAGGTGCGTGAGATCAGCGACGTTGAACCTATACTCACCCATCGGCAGTGCTCATTGTTGGCGCTGTAATTTTCATACTGGTACCATTGGTTTTCGTACGTAGACTTGCTCCCCTCCCAATGCCAGAGCTTAACGTTCTACAGCTCGTGGTCAACATCATCCTTGTTTGCATGGGACGAGCGCCGCTTCAACCTGGAGGGGATATTCACCCCGAGGTGCCCAAGCTCTCCCAGCGCGCAGTCGACAAGATTCCACTCGTTCTCTACATCCCACCGCCCCCAGAGGACTTTGCAGATGTGTCCCCGCCGCAGCAGGCGCACCTGTATCCACCCACGCGGATGAGCTCTACTGTCTCGACCGAGACGGTCAGCTCCCGGCGCTCCATGTTCAGGTTCCTTAAACGCCGACGCACGAAGGTCAAGGCTAAGGGCAAATCCGTCGAGACCGGTACGCCTGACGAGAAGGCGTCGTCGGGACCAGGCAACGCATGGGAGGACCGTTGGGAGAAGGGTGACTTTCCCTTCGTCAGACTGGAGGAGAATCGTGCCGCCTGCGCAATCTGTCTCATGGTACGTGCACTCTTTGTTTTTGTGTGCGGCTTCCTGATTTGGTTGCAGGATTTCGAACCACCGAAGAAGATCGGAACCGCGTCCACGCTGGAAGGAGGCGAGCCCGAGAAGCCTACAACGGACGACTCTCAACCGATTGAGGTTGTGACAGTTCACGAGCCTGTACCCGAAGGAGTAACAGAGGCCGACGCCGACAACCTTCGACTGCAGGATGCCGGGGAGGGTGTGCAGCCGTTGCGTCTCTTGAGTTGCGGCCACGTCTTCCACGTGAGTTTGTTTCTTATGCGTCATTTCCACCCGCTTACAGTGCTGTAGAAAACATGTCTAGACCCTTGGCTCGTAGATGTGTCCGGGCGCTGTCCTACATGCCAACAGCGTGTCGATATCCCAGAAGACGACCGACCGAGACGCAGACGACGCCGCACAGAGAGCTCCTAGAGCTTGACTTCAACCTATTACCCTCTTACGATACCTTACGCCTAACGCCGTCAACCCGCTGTTACCATGCTGTCGTCCTAACCCCCCATTGTTTCCCACCGCTCCCTCTATTTCTCAGGTTCTCTATGGACTTTTAGTCATACTGTAGTAGTAAATCGAACTCGCGCCCTGTGTGGACCACCACTGTCTTGTAAAACGAGTCCCGCCACGCCTTCATAGAACACGGCTGATGCTCGTGCATCACTGCATGTGTAAAATTCAGCGCGGTCTGAACTCCGCCACGCGTCTTGCTCTCTTGGTCCTTCGCCATCGTCAATGACGAACATGTCTGCGTCTCCCGCCCCGTCCCTCGCGAAAAATCTTGCCGCAACTGGTGTGCACTGTCGCTACCGCGCGGCGTTGTCGATTTTGACATCCTCGAAGAGAAGAAAACGCGCGACAAGGCCGTCAAGGCCGTCGCCGCATTCCTCGCAGACGACGCGTCCGTGGCGGCATACTCTAAAGCAGATATGGATAAACTCTGGAAGGCCCTGTTCTACTGTCAGCGCACCGCCGGCGTCTTTTCAGTAGTGTGGCTGACGAGCGCCGGTGTCCGCCACAGGCTACTGGATGTCCGACAAGCCGCTCGTGCAGCAGGCACTGGCGACTGAGCTCTCAGAGCTGCTGATGTCCATCAACTCTACGGAGCACGCGCTGCGTTTCCTGCGCTCGTTCTGGGAGACCACCGTCCGGGAATGGGGTGGACTCGACCGACTGCGGTATGTCCTGAGTGCTCGACGACCACGAATAGGTCACTGACATCTATGCTGGCGCTGGTGCAGAATGGATAAGTTCTACATGCTCGTGCGAAGATACGTCAATGCCGGTTTCCGCATGCTTGCACGTGCGAAGTGGGACGAGGACTCGTGCAAGGAGTACCAAGCCATGCTCCGTGAAAGAGGCTGTCCACTCTGGTACGCGCTGCATTGTTTCCTCGTCGTTCCCTCAGTACTGACATTGTGCACAGTCCAGACGATAACAAGGTGCCGTCGAGTTTGGCGTACCACCTTGCAGACATATACCTCGAGGAGCTCGAAAAGGCTCTAAACGCTGCCGTACGCCTACAGCTTCAGCAAGAAAGGCTCGTGCTGACAATAATTCTAGCCCTCGCCGTCTCCTGCGCCTTTGACCGCCGTCCTTGAGCCATTCATCTCCCTCGCTGCCCTCACCGCCAACAACCGCACATACGACCGCGTGGCAAATAGCGTCCTGCGGCCTCTTCTGAACGCTATGCGAACGGCGTTGAAAGCACCGCCGCCTCAAGAGAGCGAGCGCGGCGAGCGCAAGTCGAAGCGTGTCCGGCTCGACGATGCAGCGCGGTCTGTGCTCACACCCGCTTACCCGACCCTTTTCGCCAATGCGCGGCTATCCTGCTCTGCCGAAGAGGTCCAGCCGCTCAAGCTTGCAGCCTTGCGGACCGGCGTGGTCGGGCTCATATTCGAGCAAGCGAGCAAAGAGGAGACGCGCGATTCCAATCGTCGCAAGTTGTACGATATCTGGAAGGAGGAGATGGACGAAGAGGAGTTTGCGCTACCGCCGAGCGGGAGTGCACGAGATGCTCGTTGAGATCTGCCTGTATATACCCTTCCCGTCGCTTGGTTTTTGACCGTCATACTCTGCTCTCCCTACCCACATCTGGAAGTCACAAAATGTTGTATATTCTCTTTCGGACGACCATTTCTCCAAGTAGTATACGAGACGAGTGTAATTGAAAGCAACAGTGAGAGCAGTGTGACGCTACAATACACACAGCGAGTTAACAGGTGAAAGCGATAAGTGATAGAATACAGTGCCAGTGGGCTGCATGTAAGGCGAATAGATCAATCGTGTGTCCCCAGAAAACGAGCAATGCATATAGGCGTGACAGGCAATTTACGACGCCCTACTCCGCAACTTCGCCTTCTTCCATATCCATGTCTTGAGAATCTCCATGGTCCATATCTTGCCCATCGCCCCCGGCGGTAATGTACTCGAGGAGGACGCTTCGAAGCCCGGTCATCCACACGGGCCCGTGCAGGGCCATTATGTGCGCAAGGAGCTGCTCGTCCGGTGCGTCCAGAGGTAATTGCTCTTGTTCTTCCGCGTTTGGCGAGCTGCAACAAGTCAGCCAATAGAGCGAAAAGGTCGTGTGTGGGCGAGACGTACAAGGAACACCACTGGCACTCTAGCGATCCGTCGTTCTCCTGCCAGATCTCGTGCAGCTTCTCCTCCGAGAAACGTTCTATCAGTTCGCTGTACGCCGGGTTCTTCAGCACGTCGTCCTCGTCGTGATTTCGAGGAGATGGTGGCGGCGGCGTTGGGGCTGGTGGATCTATCGGTGGTAGGGGTTGTGGTACGGGTGCTGCTGGCGAAGGTGTGAGTGACGCTGAGGCGACTTCTGGCGTAGTCAAGTCCACTGTAGCAGCCGGAGCGCCGGGAGGAACCGCTGGTGCATTGGCCGTCACAATCCGAAGTGGGCTTGAAGGCCCGGGTTGCTGGTACGGCGGTCGTCGAGGGTGCGGAGACTCCTCCGGAGTAGGTTGTTGTTGCGGTGGATAAGACGATCGGGGCATGCCTGGAGAACTCGACTGCTGTTGTTGTTGCTGTTTCGTTGTCTGCTGGTGTTGGCGCTGATGTTGAACTGGCGGTCCAGCATGGTCGTGCAAGTCCTGTCGTTGTCGTTTAGCCTGGGGCTGGGCGGGATGTGGATCTGCTGGAGCGGAACGCGCGAGTTTGGGACTCTTCGCATCGAGCAGGGCTCGGGCGTTGTGCACAAATTGCTTCTGCGCCTTTATGTACTGCGACATGTCGTGTAACGGTTGAGGCTGCCGTGGCTGAGCGACAGCATTGTCAAATGTCTACTACGGAAATAAGGTAAGTGAAAGAAACGCACGACGAGCAGCCAATCCGGTCTCGCTGTGGGCGATGAGACCTTCTGCTGCGACGGAAGTCGAACTCGATTAGCCGGTCGAGGAAGTCCGGCGAAGCCTGCAGGCGCCGACGACGACGCAGGTACTGCATTAATTGGTGGTGAAACGAGAGTAGCGGTGGCAGCGAGCACTGTTTACATTCAGTAGTGTAGTACAGATGAATGTTAAGACTGACGTTGCGTGTAATGTTCGTCGAGGGAAGGTAGTTTCTGGGGACAATGCATGAGCCTAATAGTCTGCGCATCGCACCGAGCACTCACCTGCGTAAGATGGGATTCAATCTCTGAGGGTCCAGGCAGCAATTGTATGCGAGTATCATATGGGAGCAGTGTAAATTGTCCCGGCTCAGCTGCACGATAGATTAGTGACGACAAACGATATGGATGCTGGACGCACCCGACGAGCCACAGACGCCGAGCATGGTGTACAGGAATGCTTCGTTCCGGACTGCGTCGAAGACAGCGCGGAATGTGGGTTTCATGAGCGCGTCTTGAAGTCTGGTCGCGGCGATTTGCATGTCCTGAAGTCGCGCGGTCCAGATATTCTGCATGATGTCTGCGAGTCCCATCGCTCCATCGAGGGCCGCCCGGACTTCGCTGACCTGCCTGTCGCGCTCAGCCAGCCGGGCCGTCAAATCTCTGCAGCGGGTCTCGAGCTCGTTGCATCGCGTCTCTGCGGCGGTCGCGCGTTCCAACGCAACGCGAGCATTCTCCGCTTCCTGGCGGCGCGCGTGCTCGATATGCGCACTCGTGGCGAGGCGCTCCTGGTAGACCTGGTTCATATGCGCGCCCCTGCGGACCTGCTCCTCGAGATTTGCGATAACCTGGGTAAGATTACGGAGATGGTCGTCCTTGTGGCGTTCGGACGCTATGAGGTGCTCGGCGACGCTGCCCACGGCAATCTGCCAACTCTGCTCTAGCGAGGCTCGGAGCGGCGCGAGGATCTCGTTCGTGACGCGTCGCGCCTGCTTCTCGGTGCTGTCTCCCTGCG
>KV426107.1:0-95852 GCA_001632375.1 Exidia glandulosa HHB12029 | reverse complement strand
GCTCCGTGCTGACAGCGTGGCTGCGTCATTGGACGCAACTCCGAGCGCGGCGTCTCCTGTCAACTGTCGCTGTCACCCGACGCTCGTTTTGCGGTGTACGTATCTGCTGCTCCATGGCTAGGAGGTGAACTTCTATTGTTCCTAAGGCGAGGAAAGTGCGGCACGAACCTTCGTGTATGAGCCTCCGTTACAGGCAAATGCTGTCTGCAAGGGAGCAGTAAATGCTTTTTCTTCAATTTGCGTGCCATGAGGTTGACGAAGAAGGGGCGCCGATGAGTCCTACGCAGTCCACTTGTGCGGGACAATAAGCGCACCTTCACTCTGACCTCTTACTACTAGCCGCCATGGTCTGTGCAGTGTGCAGTGAAATTCGAGGTGGTTGGATCCTGCGTGACCGACGCGACCGTGACACGGTCCAAGGTCCGTCGCGGTGATGGCCGACCCGCTCACGGCGCTTCGTCCTCGAACTTCCACCATGCAGCGCCAGGACACTCTCCTGGTCGAGCGCGAAGACAAGACCATGAAGGAATACGACATCCTAGACCTCTACGACCTCGCCGTCCTGCTTACATACGAGCGCTACACCCGCGAGCCGCGATTTCGACACGCTATGCTCATCGACGTCGCGCGCGGCCCCGAGGAGCTCGAGCTCTTTGGCGATATACCCGGTTCTGGCTGGGACAACCCCGCGAAGCGACACAAGCGCGTTGGATATGTCTTCAAGGTGGAAGATATCGAGCACGACGAGAACGAGCTCGACACTCCGGAGACGATGCTCCCGCTCACTATAGTCCCGCCACGCATCGAAGCTTTGTCTGTCCAACAGCTCGACACGATATTCTGGCAGGCTCGCGCGCACGATGCGTGTTACGCTTCCATCGCGCTTCTGCAGTTCCTCTTCAAGTTGTACGAACCCGACCAACCTGTCCGCATCCGTCTCGAGAACGGACATGAAGCTATTGCGCTCCTGCACGGCCGTCTGACGGCGACGTATACGCTTAAAGACCCGAAGCAGATGGTCATGTCCGTCGTATGCCACGGCGAGCCATACGAACGCGCGCCGGGCATCATGGCGCTCAAGTCTGGCACGTTCATAACCGGCGAGGGCGACAGCATGCCGCACTGCGTCATGGGCTTCCTACCCATCGTAGAACTCTCGCCTCCAGGCCAGAAGACCGTCATGCTCGACCTCGCCTCGATGCAATTCGGCTGCTTGCGCGGACGGACGTCGCTCTTCGTGCTGGAGGATATGGACGCCTTCCGCACGCGTATGGAGGGGCTCGCGGAGTCCGTGAGCGGGCCTGATATGGGCGGACCGTACATCCCCCGCGGGGAAGAGTATTGGCTCGAGGATGTCGCGCGCCGCGTGAAGAGACGATACGATAGACGCGAGACGGAGCATTGGTGCGGGCATTGCGGCGCACCCGCGAACCGGCTTGCGTGCACGGGATGCAAGGCGGCGTGGTACTGCGATCGCGAGCACCAGGTCGCTGCGTGGTCGCACCACAAGCGTTGGTGCGCGGGAAAGAAGAAGTGAGTGTGGGGAGACGTTCTAGCTGAAATTGTAGCAATAGCAGCTTTGCTCCTTGTATCGGTTTGCAAAGAGTCAGTGTTCTTACATAGGTTGTAACGATTTCGCGGAGCGGGAGGCAAGACACGATACTGTATGCGACATAGATGGAGGGCAAACTAATAAGAGAGGGGTCACGAGGATTATGGCCCGGGCGCGGCCGAACGCTTTTTGACTCTGTCCACGACGTTCACGGGCCACACGTTCGCAGCGACTCATGGACGTAGCGTCCGCTAGGCTATCCGGCTCGTGCGATGAGCACTTGCTCACCATGGCCAGTCCTTGCACGATACACAGCCTTCCCGTGGAGATCCTACGGCGCATCTTGGGCATGTCGGTGTTCCGAGAGGGATATGCTCGGCTGGAGGCTTTGACCACTGTGTGCCAGCAGTGGAGGGACGTCATATTGGATGATGGCATGCTTTGGAGCGACGTGCACGTTGCTCCATATACAACACTCGGTCAGATGTCCACGCTCCTTCGACGGTCTGCGCACTGCAACCTCTCGCTCTATATCGGAAGCGGATTCGGAGGATTCGCATTTTCTCTCGAATTGGACTCTCTGACTTGCGTGGAGCTTGCCCTCGGTCAATACCAGCGCGTTGTACAGCTGGCTATCGACCTCGGCGAGAGAGACTGCAGTGACCTAGACGCATGGCCATCGCAGATTACTCGCCGGCTGGCCAGTGCAAGTATCTGGCCGGAATTGCAAGATCTCTCCCTGGCGCAGTGGCCTCTAGGCAGAGGTCATGGCGTCTTCATAGAGCTTCATCTCTACGCCCCGCAGCTGCATACACTCTCGCTCGCTGTAAATTTGCAGGACTGGTCAACCCTCGGTGCAGCGTGCCCGAACCTACAGGACCTCTCGGTCAAATACATCACCTCTGCAGCATCTTTGCTTCCAGTCCTCTCCAGCATTTCCGGCCTTCGCGATCTCGTATTCTATACACCGAAGGAAACGCTGAGCGCGGACCTGCCGCCATCGTTTTCGCTTCCACACCTCCATTCGCTTGATATCGAAGCTATGGTTCTGCGCTCGGATGTTCTTTCGGCTCTAGTGTCCAGTAATAGCCCAAAGCTGACCACGCTCTCGGTGGTGGTCCAAAGGTTCGAGATGCTGGAGAACTGGATCGAGTTATCATCACTCCAGTTGAAGGACCTTCGGATAGAGCATTTTGACGGCACCATCGATGGCTTTGCCTTACCTGTCTGTTTTCGAGTCGTCCCGCGCGCATTGAACACTCTGCGGCTTACTGGCGTCACTGGTGACATCGCGGCCTTGATTAGTCCATCATTGCTGAAGCTTGAGTTGGCGTGCGCCGACGTTGACGTCGAGAAACTTAGCTTCGCGCTGTCGCAGTGCCAACGCCTGGACCGTTTGGTCTTCATGAGTCTTCGCTCCACTTCAGCGGTTGTCAGCCACCCACCTGTTACTCAATCTACTACCGCAGTTCTTCCAAGACTTGTGTATGCAAAGCTTGGAACTATTTGGCCCAGCGATCCGCGGGACATAGAGGTTAGACGGCTGTTCCTGGACCTCCTACCGCCGACAGTCCGTGAAATGAAAATCACTGGAACGCCATGCCCCTCCGGCGACGACTTGTGCTCTGTGCTCGAATACATTCTCATCTCTCCCACTCATCTCTCGCTCTCATTCACCCCTGGCGGAGCTTTCACTCTCACGGACACGGAGGATGGTGCTTCTGAGCGCATGTTTGACGTTGCCGTCGATTCCAGGGCCGGCTTGGAGTACCTGGCGATACTCCTGTCACAGCCGGCCTTTCACGCGCACATTCGACGGCTCAAAGTGGGGCTAGCACCAGCCGTCCAGATCCTCGAGCAGTGTGCCGATGGCATGCCCCTTCTAGAATACCTGCAGATCTCCTTGCCTTCCGATCTCAATTGTCCCTACAATGCAGACAAGGCTCAGAACGTGCTAGTGCAGAGTGTCCTATCCCCGATCTCGTGCCCTGGCTTGAATGCCTTCGACATCTATGTGGATGGCACTTGCTACAGCGACCGAGTGTTGTTACCGATCGCACTCAAGCACGCCCTCGTGGGACTCTTCCAGTCCCAAGCGGACGACGTTCGCATTACGAGTCACCCTGCCGTCAAATGGGTGGAGTAATGGTCATACTCAAGACCAAAGTGCGTATCTTATGTGCTTCTGTATGCTGTGTTTTCTCATCGTACGTGTAGGGCCCCGGAGATGCATGTTCTAAACAGAAGACTCGGATCTTACTTCAATAATTCTGTCCATGGTTTATTACTACAGCTGATTCCGAAGTCCTGTATGGCCCATCAAGCATCATGGTTGCTACCCTCCCTCCCTCCCTCCCTTGAACATTGTTCTGTTCCCCGTCGTTCTCCTTCATCGACTTCGTGTGATGCGGACAAAATGCAGATAGTCAAGCTTCACTGGCATCCATACTCTTACTGATATAGCACCGAAAACGTGAACTGCGTGGGCTGAGCCTCAGTGTACGAAACCTTCGATTTCGTACACGACGAGGCCGATTTCGACAGCTCTTCATCGTCCCGCCCCGTCTTAGCCAGGAAGATGGATTACCTCGCTGAGCGCGGAACACTGAGGCAAGAGGAAATTCGCAGACACAGACTTGGAGGTGTGAGGACTTCGGAGAGTGGCAGGCAAGGCAGACAATGGACGGTTGGTTTATCCGATGCAGAAACACGAGATAATATAGGCAAAGCGAGCAAGAGTAAGAGGAAATGGGCACAGCGTACAGTACTAGTACACGACCGACAGCGAGAGCGAGACAATAAGAACGAGCGCAGGGACGTGTCTACTTTGCCGGGCCCGAAGAGCTGAACTTGGTCACGCTGTGTACGGCGTCAGCACGAGCAGGTTAGGGACGACTGGGACGACGAACGACTTCGTTCCTTCCGAGATGGCGTGCTTGGACAGCTCACCGGGCAGGATGAGGCGGACGGAGGTCTGGATCTCGCGTGACGAGATGGTCGACTTCTTCGAGTACGACGCGAGCTCTGCGACCCAGGTCAGCGACGGTGGAGTAGAGCGGGACGCGGCACGCACTCGACGCCTCGGTGGCAATGCGCTCAAAGATGTCGTTGACGAACGAGTTCAGGATGGCCATAGCCTTGTTCGAGATACCCGTATCAGGATGGACCTGCTTCAGGACTGCCAAGATGCATGAGCAAAAACTCCAAACCCACGCCCAACGACGACGCACCCTTGTAGATGTAGGACGAGTACGTCTCCTTGCGCGACTTCTTGCGCTTCTTCTTCTCGCCGTCAGCGCCAGTCGCGGCGGTCTTCTTGCTCGCCGTCTTCTTGGCCGCCTTGGGCTTGTCGGCGGTGGACTTGGCCGGCGCCTTGCCTGCCGTCGACGCGGGCTTCTTGGACGCGGGCGGGTTGGATGCGGCTTCGGACTTGGCTGTGGTGGTCGAGTCAGTCGACGAGCTCGACGCGCCAGACGACGACGAGCGGACGTACGGGCCATTGGTGACTGTGGTGGGCGGTGAGTGCGCGAGGCGGTGTGCGGGCGTGGTGGTGGTTGCGGGTAAAGAGCTCGAGGGGGGAAAATGCCGCGGCCGCGAGGTTCTTATAGCGGCAGGTTAGGCGCCCGCACGTGAGACGCGCTTTTAATGTCCGCTGTCAACATCGGCTTCTCCCTTCCCAGCCTCGCTCCGCACAGATGCTTCCAACCACGCACCATCGCATAGACCCTCGCAACCCGTTCCTGCTCGTTTTCAACTTGGATGTTATCGACCATATCGTTTCATTGAAATTTGCTCAGCAATCTGGGACTGCCAGTCTGAGCGTGGCGTTCCGAGCTCATGAAAGGCCCTTACCGCAGACCTGATAGCCTTAATCTGGATTCTCTTTGGGCTCTGACTCGCCAAGGTCTTCGGCCCGCTACCCCTATTGCCTTATCTCCTCTCTTCCGGGCACCATGTCTGACGCGCTGGACCTGTACGACCTCGCCCTGCTGCTCTCCTACGAGCGCTTCACGCTCGAGCCTCGTTTCCGGCACACCAAGCTCGTCGACATGGCCGTCGCAGCCTCGCCATTCCAAACGCTCCAGCCCGAAATCGCAGAGTGGAACGACCCAGACCCGCTCAAACGCGCGCGCCGCTGGGGCTACGTCTATCGCGACTTCAGCACGTCGAGCATGCTCTACATGTCAAAGACGCCCGTGCGCGACCTGCCGAGCAATATGCTTCTTGACCCGCATCCGCCGTACCTGCAGCTTCCAACCGCGGCGGAGAAGGAGACTGCGTTCTACCAGCCGCGCGCGCTGTACTCTGCGCGCGAGTCCGTCGTGCTCATACGTTACCTCCTCGATCTCTTCGACGCGTCTGCAGAAGTGCGCATCCGCACGCCGCGCGGTGAAACGTTGTACGCACGCGCACAGGACCTGCGAACGCGGACGTACACGCTCTCCAAGCTGCGCTCGTTTGTGCTGAGCCTCATCATGCCGCACTCGATGTCGGCATGCCTCGACATCGACATCGTGGCGCTCGGCGATACCAAGAGCGACCCGGTCGAGCATTCCGTGCTCATCTTCCAGCAAGCACGCGCATCATCGCTCGATGACCCGCGTCCCATCGTGCTGGACCTCTCAAGCATCCAGTTCGGTACGCTCGGTCGCGGACTTGGCGGACGCGCGCTATTCGCGCTCGAAGCGCAGGACGCGTACGACACGCGCCTCCGCTCCGTCGCAGACGAAGTCGTTGTCCTCCCTTCCGCTTCACCGCCGAACGAGAGAGAGGAACCGCGACACGACTGGCTGCGCGACGTTGCCGCGCACGTCAAAGCTCGGTACGACCGCCGCGCGACGGAGGGATGGTGCGGCCACTGCGGCGCGCCGGGTACAGCGTTGAGCCTTTGCGCGCGCTGCGGCGTGGCGCGGTTCTGCTCGCGCGAGCATCAGCTTGCTGCGTGGCCGATGCACAAGCTGTTCTGTGTCCCGCGCCAGAAGAAGGAGAAGGAGACGAACTAACGACGTAATGACCTACGACCTCATACATTCCTCGCATTTTCTCTCTCGCATCGCTTTGTGCATCGTCAACACGTATCTTATTTTGTCTCTCGTATCATCTTAACTTTCACACGAATACATACACTGCATTGTGGCCTCGCATGCTGATGGAATGCCCGGTGTACGAGGTTTTCTGCGCGACCATCCTCATCACAGAATTGTTTCGCAGGCGACAGGGGAAATCCTTCTCGTCTGCTTCCGAACCTGCAGAAGGCTTGCGCTCGTCTGATATGTCCAACGTGCCAGAATTTCTACTCCGTATTGGCCTTGGATAGATTGACCGCCTGCCGTATCTCCACATGTTCCTCGAACCCGCGTGGGGGTGCAGGCGATCTGCGCCGCCGCCGCCATCTGCGTCGTGCATCGTGTCGGCGGCGGTGGTTGAAGCACCGTAAGACACTGAGAGCGGAACGCATTGCCAGTCGAGGTTCAGATCTATTTGCAAGCTAACAGCACGCATGGGGCAACCAGAGGGAGGAGCAACGTAAATGTGTCGTCATCTAATAGGGAAGGAGGACCCAACATGTAAGTCAATAATAACACTACGAACACGCATTCTATGCAATGACTGAATCTCCGTGGCATGAAAGCTGCATCGCCAAAGACCTGCAAGTTTGATGAGATAACACGGCTCAAAGAGGGATATGAGATACGCACTTCACACTTGAGCACGATCGTCACTCCACCCACTTGAGGGCATCCGTGAATTCGACGCTAACTTCGTCCTCTTGTGACAAGAAGAGCCCCACGAGAGCTCGTTTAAGTGCTACCGGACACAGTACGGGGCCCGGCGCGCGATGGTCGTATACGGAAATGCCGAGGATCTTGAAGCAGGGGCACGCGATGGGCGAGGGCACACTATCTGCTAGAGCCTGGAGCGCGCCCAGTATCTTGTCTTGGTCATATGGTTGGTGGTAATTCGCGGAATAAGAGATGCGTAGCACTTTTAGCAGAGGTAGGCCGTTGGGATAGTGGCGAATAATCTGGATAGCGTGTGCCACCCCCACCTCGAGTCTCTGAATGTGCGCGTGGAAAGCGGGTTGCGACAGGAGTATCTCGAGGTATTCTACCCCGGAATCGACGTTGAATATGCGCCTGTAATCACGGACAGCCTCCATTAGACAGAAAGAACCGCCATCGCCATCGTTAATCGAGAGAGAGAGTTCCGTGGGGGCGCTGAGTCGACTGATGTCTTCGAGCACAAACCGCAAGTCCTCGCCGGAGGGACACGGCGTCCCAACGATGTGCATCCGCATAATCGTCGGCGGAAGGAGGTCCACGTATAAGCGTCGGACCTCATCGTCCAGTGGCTCGTTTATCCTGTGAGCCAGGACGGCAAACGTAAGTCTGGGGAGTACTGCGGTAGCAGGTGGCTCGCGGGCAATCGCCGAAGTGCTACGAAGACCAGTGAAGACTAAGTGATCAAGGTGTTGGCACTGCGACAGGGCCGAGCCGAGCCTCTCGACGTCGACGTCCGTATACGCCAACTCGAGCGTCCGCAAATATGGACTAATCAAGGCGGCGATGTCATCGGTGACACCGATAAGCTCGAGAACTTGTAACGCGCGTGGCACAACGCGGAAGTGGATCAGTATCGGAGGTTCGTCGACTGCCCGCGTATACTCGATCCGAAGGTTCATTAATCGCGGCGATGACAGCTCGATTCTGCTCTGTCGCATGTCGACACGATAGAATCTCACAGAGAGTGAGGTCAGTTCGGGGCTATTGCTGGATGCCATAGCTGAAAGAAGGTCTGCGCCCAGTTCCCTAGTGTCGATCTCCAGCGAATGGAGGTGTGGAAGGAAGAACGATGGTGGCAGGTCCGCGCTCAGACTTTCCTGCGGTAGCGAGAGCTTGAGATGGCCAAGTGCGGAGAAGCTGGGGAGGACAGGAAGTAGAGATGCCGCAGAGGTAATCCATTCGACAGAGAAGCTCTCTAAGTATGGCAACGCTTCACCGAGGGTTGACCAATTCAGCACAGATACCCCGGAAAGGTCGAGGCTACGTAGTTGCGGAGCGTAGATGCGAAGCTCCAGAGAGACATCGTGATCTGGGTCCTGCGTAAAGTGCGAAAGGGCGAGATGCCGCAGTTCCGGCCAAATACTGGCGTCGGTCAGCCGGCGGGTAATCTGTGGTAGCCATACGTCGTCGTTGATGTCCATATCAAGCTCTACAATGCGCTGGTATTGACCAAGAGCCAGCTGAGCGCGGCCGAGAGAGCTCGAATCGAGAGTGCCCTTGACATGGATGAGGAGATTGCATCGAGCAGATTGTTGAAGCAGCTTGGAAACCTGACCGCTTGTCGTCCTTGGGGTAACGTAGACGTCGTTCCACAGCATGCCATCGCCCAATATGACCTCTCTCCACTGGTGACACACAGTAGCTAGAGCTTCCAGCCGCGCATATCTATTATCGGCTTCATCGAGCGACATGCCGACGATGCGCCGTAGGATCTCCACCGGAAGAATCTAATCCGCGAAAGGACGTGTGAGCAAGTCTATCTCGCGGAAATCGGAGGACCTACGGATGCTGGGTCCATGACCTGCTGCGAGTGTGTTACGGACTCGTTGTGGACAGAGTCAACGAACGTTCGGCAGGCGCCGGCGCCACAGCCTCAGGAAACAGAGCACTGCCCGAGGGGCTTCTGTCGTAACGCGTAGATCTTGGTACAGTACATCGACAGGCAGAAATAGATCACTGCTCGTTCTCTTCCACGTCGTCGATGCTCAAATTCTCCATATCCTCCAGCAGCGTCGAGCTTGCTGCTTGACCTCCGGCCCGGAATCCGGCTCGTCCTCCTCGTCCTCTTCCGAGATTGCAGTGGGCTCTGGGGCCTCGTCTGTATCCATTGCTCCAGGCTTCTTCCGTTTCGTCTTGGTCTTGTAGCGGTTGACCGCTTCGCGGGGCGAAGGCAAGACACAGCACTGAGCCGCAGTGACATGAATGGATGATAAACAATTACAGTAATCGAGGAAGAGTGACTTTGGTCTTACATAATAATGGCATTACTCTACCCACTCGAGAAGATCGGTGTATTCGATGCAAGTTTCGTCCGACGAGAAGAGCGCCGCGAGGGCTCGTTTGAGTGCGACAGGCAATAGCACGGTGATCGGCGCACGATAGACCTGAATGGCGAGGGTCTTGAAGCGGGGGCACGCGATGGGCGCCGGCACACTCTCTACTAGATCCTGCAGCGCGTCCTGTATCTTGTTCTTGTCATAGGGTTGGTCGACATCCACAGGATAAGTGATGCCCAGCTCCTCCAGTAGCGGTAGGCTGCCAGCACAGCGTATGACAATCTGGGCAGCGTGTACCACCTCCACCTCGAGTTTGCGGATATGCGCGCAGAAAGTTGGTCGCGACAGCAGTATCTCCAGATACTCAGCTCCGGAATCGATGTCGAACATGCGGGTGTAATCGCGGACATCATCCTTGAGAGAGAACAAAGCGCCATCGGTGATCTCAAGCGAGAGCTGCGTGGGTGCGGCAAATTCAATATCTTCGAGCACAGGGCGCAGGTCGTCGCTGGAGGGGCCTGGCGTTCCAAAGATGTACATCTGAACGACTGTCGGCGGGAGAAGGCGGACAAATAGCTGTTGAACGTTTTCGTCAAGCAGCTCGCCAGGTCCCTGCGCATGGACGGCATACGTAAGTCTTGGGAGCACGGCGGTAGGAGGTGGCGAACGGACGACCGCTGAAGTGCAACGGAGAGCGGTGAAGACCAAGCTACCAACGTCCTGGCACTGCGACAGGGCTGAGCCGAGTCTCTCGACGTCAATGTTGGTGTACGCCAACTCGAGCCTCCGTAACGACGGAGCAATCATCGCAGGGATGTCATCGATGACACCAATAAGCTCCAAAGTATTCAGTGCATGTGGGACGGGGCGGAAGCAGATAGGCAGCGGAAGGTCGGCGCTGGCAGCGTTCACGTTCTCGATGCGAAGGTCCGTTAAACGGGGCGATGACAGCTCGATTGCGCTTTGTCGCATGTCGACACGATGGAATCTCACGCGGAGTGAGGTCAGCTGTGGGCTGTTGTTGGATACGATGACTGAAAGAACATCCGCACGCAGTTCCATGGCGTCGATCTCAAGCGAATGAAGGTGCGGGAGCGAGAATGAGGGTGGTACGTCCGCGCTCAGCGTTTCCTGCGGTACCAGGAGCTTGAGAGTGCGAAGGGCGAGAAAGCTGGGGAGTACAGGAAGTAGAGATGCCGCAGACGGGATCCATTCCGCTGTGAAGTTCTCCAAGTTCGGGAATGCTTCGTTGAGACTGGACCAATCCCGCACAGCTACCCTGTAAAGGTCGAGAGTATGTAGCTGCGGGGCGGAAATACGGAGGCCTACGAAGGCCTTCTGTTCCAAGTCCTGAACATAATGCGAAAGGGCGAGATATTGTAGTTCCGGCCAAATACTGGCGTCGGTCAGCCGGCGAGTAATCTGTAGTGGCCATACGTCTGCGGTGAGATAGACGTCCAGTCGTACAACGCGCTGGTATTGACCGATGGCTAGCTCAGCGCTGATAAGAGAGCTCGGATCGAGAGCGCCCTCGATCTCGAGCGAGAGGTTGCATCGGGCAGACCGTAAAAGCAGCGCTGAAATCTGACCGTTCGTCGTCCCTGTAGTAACGCGCACGGCGTTCCACAGCATGCCATCGGTCAAGATGACCTCTCTCCACTGGTGACACACAGTGGCTAAGGCTTCCAGCTGCGCATATCTGTTATCGACTTCATCGACTGACATGCCGACGATGCGCCGTAGGATCTCCACGGGAAGAATCTATTCCGCGCAAGGACTTGTGAGCATGTCTATCCCGCGGAAACCGGGGGACCTACAGATCCTGGGTCCATGACTCGTTGCGAATGTGGTACGGTTGTGGACAGAGTCAGAGAACGTTCGGCAGGCGCCGCCACAGCCTCAGGAAACAGAGCACTGCCCGAGCGGCTTCTGTCGTAACGTGCACGTGTACATCTCGGTACGGTACATCGACAGGCAGAAGAATATTACTGCTCGACCTCTTCCTCGTCATCGTCGATGCCCAAATTCTCCATGTCCTCCAGCAGCTCGTCGAGCTTGACCTCCGGGAAATCCGGCTCGTCCTCCTCGTCCGCTTCCGAACCCGGAGAAGGCTCTGGCGCCTCGTCTATATCCATCGCGCCAGGCTTCTTCCGCTCCGTCTTGGCCTTGTACAGGTTGACCGCCTGCCGCATCTCCACATCCTCCTCAAGATCGCGTAGGAAGATCTCGTAGTCCTCGTCGACCTTCCGCTGGTCGCGTCCGCCCATGCGACCCACGACACCCTCCGCGCCAGTGTCGCCCGCCTCCTTCGCGATACTCTTGAGGCGCCACGCGCGCGCTTTCGTCTTCTTGCGCCGCGCCGGGTATGCCTTCTTGACAAGCACGATGTCGGGAATCGAGCCCGCGAGCTCAGGTCGTTCCGTCAGCGCTGTAAACGCGTCCGAGTTGAAGTTGGAGCGCGTGAGGAAGTAGCCCAGGACGGTATCACCGGGTTGCAGGATGCCGCCCAGGTGCGTGCGCGTATGGTAAATGCCATCCGCGCCGCCGCCTCCATCGGCGTCCATCGCGTCGTCGTCCGCGTTTGAGGCACCATGAGAGCGGAATGCGGAGCCTAGCGCGACCTGAGCATCCCCAAGTAGCCATTTGCCCTTCGCCAAGCCCGTCGGCTCGATGTCGAGCACAGTGAACTCGCGCAGCTGCGATACGTTCGCGAGCGGCTCGAACGGCGCACGGAAATACACCTGTGAGCTAACTTCCGAGCTCTGCAGCGTCGCAGGGTCGAGTAGGTGGATCGAGTTGCCAACACGCGTGCAAAGCACGAGCGGGCTGATATTGCTCAGCGAGCGCGCGAGTGGGATCGGGAGGCAAACAAGATCGTCCTTGCACACGGGCGCGATCTCGACCGAGTACGTGAACTTGTAATTGCTCACGTTGGAGTGCGTGTCGTGGCTGAGCAACTGCTCGGAGCCTTTAGTGCGGACGGGCACGACGCCGGCGAGGAACTCGGCCATCTTGATCGCGTGGCTGCGTTGGGCGTAGAAGAAGTCAAGCCCGTCTTTGGCCTCTTTGACGGAGATGGTGTCCTTGGACGCGCCGTGCTTCAGAATGAGCTGCTCCAGGAAGAGGAAAGTCCGTTTATGTGCGACTTTTTGTCGGACCTGGACGAGGGCTCTCCAGGTGTTTTTCGCAGCGAGTCGCGCGCAATCGGGACATTGGCCGCCTTGGACGACGTATTCCACGACAAAAACCTGTTGCAATATTGTACCTGCGAAAACCTGCAACAAATGAATGTGTCAGCAGTGCGCTAACGCTGACCTGGCACGGACGGACCTCCTTCTGGATCGTCAGCTTGACTTTTATGCGTCTGCTATGCGGTTCCGTCCAGACAAAGGCGGCGTCGACAAGCCGAACCTTGTTCAGGCCTTTGAGCTTTTTTAAGCAGAGGGCCAGGAGCTCGCGAGACTCGGGCTCAGCGATCGTCCAAGCATTAGGAGGCGATAGAAATCGTTCGCAATTTCTGCAATGGGAGAGTGCAGACTGCTTTGGTATGCCTTCTGTAATGTCTACACTAGACCAGGGTCAGCGCGAGGAATATGCGATTGGATGTGGACTGACGAATTGCGCAGACATGCTACGCAGAGATTTGCAGAGTTGGGCTCAATCGCAGTGCCTGCGAGGCCTATGAGCACCATACAGAGTTATTGGCGGATACGTACCGCAATCGGCACATAGTACGCGATGAACAGGCGTTGGCGCAACGTATTGCATGGTGGCCGTTGCTGACAGAGTTAAGAGGTTCCGGCGGCTGAGACCGAAAGCGTTCTCAGTCTTGGCTTTGACCACGACGCGTCGCTCAGGCCTACACTATCTCTACAGCTCGCTCTCTGGCCGCTCACCTCCCGAGCTGCTACAGGATGTTGGCGCTTCCAGCCGAGATCCTGGGGTATATAGTCGCCCTCTCGATCGAGGGCTTCCATAAGGAGCGATACAGCCAGCTGGAAGGTCTGGCTGCAGTATCTCGACATTGGAGGGCAGCGACTTTGGGTAACACCACGCTATGGAACGACGTTTATCTCGACAGAGGCACGACAGAAGGGCAGCTTGCTACATTATTGCACCGGTCCGCTCAGAGCATCTTGTCGGTCGATCTCGAGGTGACCGTTCGTCTCGAACCGAGGGCTCTCAGGAACTTTGGGCGCGTCATGGGCCAAGTCCATCGCATTCGAAAGCTGGTCATACGCGATATCGCTCCCACTGCAGCCAACGCGAGCCCATGGCCACTGGAAGTTATTCGTCCCCTTAACGGCGAGACTCTCTGGCCGCAACTGCATTATCTCCACCTGTCGCATGCGAAAACTGCAAACGAGCCTTTCCTCGCTCTGGATCTTCGAATCAGTGCCCCGAAGCTCCAAAGCCTTGCCCTCTCCCACTTGCAGGTTCGGGATCCGTCATCCCTGCCCAATGCCTTCCCGGGACTCCAGAGCCTTACTATAACAGGCACCCGCACTTTTACGTCGATGCTCCCGGTTTTGACAGACCTCTCTTGCTTGCGTTCGCTTTCAATTGTGATGCGGTGGGGGTCGCTGACTGCGGACATTCGGCCGTCGTTCTCGCTCCCACTGCTGGAGTCGCTCGATATCGACGTTGGGCGACTTAGACCGAGCGTTCTATCCAACCTCGCGTCAAATAGCTGCCCGCGATTGACATCCCTTCGAGTCAAGTTCCAGGACGTCGCAGAGCACCAAGGCGAGAACATAGAGATATCCTCGCCGCTCTTAACAGTCCTTCACATCGAAATGCCCGACGAAGCGCCGGCCTTCCCCCGGCGACCGCACATACCTATTCACTTTCGTGTCGCCCCACGCGCATTGGTTGATCTCGCGCTTGACGGAGTGATGAGCGTGGACATCGGGGCTGCGATCGGCCCATCGCTGCAGAAGCTCACGCTCGCGTCCAGCGAAATCGACGTTGCAGCACTTTGCTCGGCGTTGACGCAGTGTCACGACCTGCAGCAGATGACCTTTATCGATCTTGATTGCGCTACCACAATCGACCCTAACCCGACTATCCTCACGAGTCTGAAGCACGCTGTAATCCGAGCCGGCATACAAGGTCGACTGGATCGGACCATCCTTCGTTTATTTGCATATCTGCTCCCTCCGATGATAGAAGACGTTCAGATCTACGGGCCTGGCACTCCATGCCCCTCCGGATTCCTACGTCCTATGCTCGACTTTCTCGGCTTACATGCGTTGCCGATGGAGCTCTCTCTCGATACTCGGGGCCAGAGCTCGTACTTCTACCTCACCGAGCATGTCCACAACTACAAGCGCCTCTTCGTCGTGAAATCCGCGTCCGAGTGCCTCCAGGTCTTGCTCGTGCAACCTACATTTTATGCCCATATTCGCAAGTGCACTGTAGGGATATACCGCGCAGCGGAGATGCTTTCCAAATGCGGAGGTAGTTTACCGATTCTGGAAGAGGTCGTCGCCATCTATCATGCAGGCATTGCCCGCCCGTACAGTGTGGCCGATATCGAGGTCGCGCTCCAACATCTGGCGCAGAGCGCTTCGTCCATCGACTGTCCTCGGTTGCGCACCCTCGGCATTCGGGTGCACGACGACCGCGCGCCGCGGCGTCCGTTATTCCCGTTTTCGCTTCGAGATGCGCTTCTGGCTCTTTTCAGGTCAGACCAGGAAGTATCTATCGACACTGGGGATACGCTTGAATGGAGAGCCTGACGAGTACCACGACAAACGTACGTCTTCGAGGATCCAAAAGTGCGCTGCGATCCACGTGACTGGTTGTCAGTGCTGCGATACCCGGGGAAGGAGGAACATGTGTAGGCGAAATGTGTTCTACGTGGGTGGGCTGTCATATGGCTCCCAGGACTCTTGAGCACCAACCTTCGGCGCCATTCGCTATTCGCTTCACATATGCAACGCGTGTAGATGCCTTTGCTAGTAGTTATGCGGGATGATAGAATACGACGCCGTCAAATGTGTTTGGGTAGTCACACGCAGACTATGAATCCTCGGGGATATCATTTGTACATCGTGCGTGCAACTCTTGACATTGATAGTAATCGGAACGGGGGTAACGGCTTCGGAGTCCGGACTGAGCCGTCACGTTCCTTTCCTTACGCTACCAAGGTCTCCTTATGGGCAACACTAGGTCTAAGGTTCTCCCCGCGCCGAGTGAGCCTGTTACCGAACAGGTCCAGCCCGTCTACGCCAATAGCGAACCTGTGCCATCTTTCGCGGACGCTGGCCCTCACTGGCATGGCTGGCAGCCCGTAAAGCACTTCTTCGTATTGTCAGTCGTTCGCTTCCAGACGCCAATGAGCATGACTTCTTACGTTGCATCCCTGTCTCGTTACTCTGCTTGCTTGGCGGCGTGGACTTCATGCTCGCTGGTGTATTGGGTATCATGCTGGTCGCACTTCACCAAGGCAGTGGCGCATCCTACTGCAGTATAGGGATTATTGGGCGCCCACGGCCAAGTGATGAACTTCCACTGGGTACTGCATGGCCAGGTACTACGTATGCAGAACGCGGCGCTCCGAATTGGGTGCGTTTGGTTACATAGCGCGGGGCGCGTTCACGTTGTTAAGGATGTCGTCTGCAGGTGGGCCATCTTGTGGCCCGAGGATCACCAGATCACGTTACAGGCGTCCCTCTGACATTCTGTTACGCCGTGGGTGGTGCGCGCGTAGACAATGTGCGCCGTCAGATACGCCAACTCTTCCTTGGAGAGGAAGAAAGCATAGACCCCGTTCAGCCTGCAGGGCAGAAGCCAGACTTCGCGCCTTGGACAGCCGACGACAGTCTTTGCTGTACGCCCGTTCCCTTTGTTCAACGCTGGCGCAAACGCTGATGTTCGCGCAGCTACCTGGGTGGGGATCAACGATCTCGCGTTCGGTGCCGATCCAGAAGAGAATATTGCCCGACTCCTCGAAGCTCACACAAAGCTGTACGATGCCGGCCTCCGTAACTTCATGTTTGTGAACGCACCACCTCTCCATCGGTTTCCGAGTGCGTCCGTCTCTTGTGGCATCATCGTGTCTGACACCATGGGCAGAGTACGCTTCGAGAAAGCGCGAGACAGCAACGTCCCCCGAGGAAAGGTGGAACGCTGTCCTAGCGCGCAAGGTCGCAGAATGGAAGCACGATGGTCGGGAAGACGCCAGCGTGTTTCTTTACTCTGCGTACGACACTTTCTCGCGCGTATTCGATAACCCCCCTGCGTACGGCTTCCAGGATACGAAAGGCATGTTTGTCGACCACCTCCATCCATCGAGCGCGATGCACAAGATCATCGCGCATGATATAGCGGAGCTCTTGGACGGAGCCGTTCATGCGCCTGTGTAAAATTCATATCCTGCTAATGACACTTGCTCGGCTCAGGCACTGTATGTGTTCAGCGATTTCATGGAGTCCGCCGGCTACTCCGGCTCCTACCTATTTCGACACAGTCTATTCTCCTACATGCATATTCCTGGGTCATATGTGAACCGTGTTTCCCGCAGCACCACACCAAGATGACCGCCCGGCATCGAAAACCTGCGACAGCATGTCAACGCGGAACCGCGCGCAGTTCGCGTTTCCGGCTAAGCCAGCAGTGTACTTATAAAGGACTGCTGCACTGTCAGTTGCGCGCCACTCGCTGCATCCCTCCTCATCTTCTGCTCATGTCCGCTCCTCTCGGCACTGATCTGCGACTGACTGTCGGGGTTCTGGAAGTCAGCGTTGCGCTAGCCTTCTTGTGCGTTCGTCTTCTCTCGTATGTCAGATATTCTCATAGCGTTGAAGTCATACAGGAATTACCTTAATCCAGGCGGGCACTGTACGCGAGCAGTCAGCACGAATTCCGCGGGGCGCCTGACATCTGGCTAGTATTTCCGGGCGGGAAACTGCGATCCACAGGGCATGCGCGGCTTGGTGAGCGTAGGCTACGTCTGGCCGCCTATCCTCCTGCTGAAGCCTCGTAGGTCGCTTTCGCGACGTGTGTAGTGCACTTTGTAACGCGACCGCATTTTGACCCCTGCTAGATGTGCGGACATCCTGCATACGGCGTTACTTATGCACGCCCTCTACCACTATACGATAATCTCGTTCGCCGACTATGAGGCAATCGGGCACATGATATGGAGCTTTCCTGCCTCCGTCCTCGTCATAGGTGTTGTCACGATGTTTGGACTTCGGGTGCGTCCTACCTGACTGAACTCCGGCATAGCCGCGCGTCGTGACTTGACAAGGTTTGCAGACATATTGGTGCGTGAAACGCGTATACAACTTGACATCGAGCACCGCCGTCGCCGTCACCTGCTGGGCTCCTGTAGTGGCAGCAGCGGCAGTCGAATTTTCCCTTGCAGGATCTCAGCTAAGGGACCTGAGCTGGCAGCTCGCGTACACACGGAGCTTCAAAGTCCGTCTTGGGGTCACATTCGGCCTGAGTGCCTTAGCGGATACTCTCATCGCCGCGACGATCTGTCGCAGTCTCTACAAGATGCGCTCAGGATTTGCGAAGAGCGATAAGCTCATCGACAAGTTGATGGCATTCGCAGTAGGCACGTTTCTCGCATTCCTTGGCCGCGACAGAGTGGCGGACGGATCGTTAATGAGAGCCACAGGGTCTGGTCTCCTTACGAGTGTTGCCTCATTGATTGCACTACTCGTGGTTAGTACATGCCCTGCTGGACCACCAATGCGCAATTGCTTACTTTATTGTGTGCAGTATCTCTTCGCAAAGCCAAGCTGTAGGTCACTTCCTTTTCGTCTGCTGGGCTGACACGCTCCTCGTAGTTATATTTGCGGCTTTCTATATTCTGATGCCGAAGATTATCACCAATTCCTTTCTAGTGTCGCTCAACGAGCGAACGCACAACAGGCAAGAACTCATGCAGATGTCCCCAATGATCGTCTCCTCTGCACGCGTACACATCATCATTACGATAGCCTGACACACGCTGACGGAGACATCAGGGCACTGTACAATCGTCGACTCGCGTGGTCGTCATCCCTCGAACCGAAGATTCTGTAAGCCCATCGCACCCACATGCTCCGTAATCTGACTGACGGACATATGACGCGAACAGCATGCGATCGTTGATCAGGACGAGTGCGTCAAAGTGCCAGTCAATGCTGTGTAGACGGAATAGAGTTTCGAAACCATTCCGACTATCAGTCGGACTCTTGACTCAGGCGTGGAATTATAAATGTAATATAATAGAGCGCGGACTAAACAGGACTAGTAAACGATGACGTTGTCGTTACTCCGCTGACGCTGACCGGGAATCGCATCCCAGTTAGAGTCTGTGTACTTGATGTCGACCCATTTACGAGGTGAAAGCTGGGAAGATTGCTATAAAGCGTCTTCTCCGATGCTTCTTCTGCGTCGGCGTCCTTGCCTCCAGCTTGTCTCAGGTTCAACACTCTGCAAACGCGTGTTAGCCGTATTCTAAGCCGGAGACCACATATGGCAAAGACGAACAATCGGCAGGCCTGTATGACACTGATTAGAGCAAACTCAAATCGTAGTTGCAGTAGGGAGCGTACTAGTATCGATGGGAGGAGCATGCTCACGGCGACACCTGTTCCCGAGATTGCTGCATCCGGCCTGGTGGCCGTTAGTGACCCTGGAGCGAAAAGATACCATGGAACGCACTGAAAACTCATGGCCGCGTTGAAGATATGAATAGCAAGGATGGCCACAAAATACAAGGCGCCGTCCCGGATAAAGATTTTGGTGATCGTGCTCGAGTCCCACATCAAGCGTAATGGGAAGACGAGCAGGGAATACTGTGGCTATATGTGAGCATACGTGCCTGAATGAGCGAAAAGCGTACTATCAGGACAATAAGAACCGCGATACAGTCGAACAGCATCGGGGCAAGCTAGAGAACGTTCAATTCCGTGGCATACGATACGGAGCAACGAATCGACGCACGAAGTAGCCCTGCAGCGCGCGGCAGACGTCTCAGCACAGGTTCAACTAGGATCTCCGAGAGGGTTGCATACACTAAGATGTTTGACGGAGCTGATGCGGTCGACGGGATAACAGCCCCCGTTCGGTGCGACTGGCGTTGGTTGGCCCGTGAGCGTGGGAGGGGATCACTCGGTAGCGCAGCCTCTCACCTTCAATCTGGGATGCACCGACCCAGATCTGGTAGAAAGTGACCGTAACCAGACATGCAGTAAGAAGAACGGCAAGCGGCCGTTTCTGTCCCGTGAAGGCGTGGACACGAACGGCGATGACCACTTTGGATCATTCAGCGTCTAACCCTGAATAACATCATATGGGCCGACGCACTCGCCGCTCCAAGGAACTGTGCATGTGGTTAAATTCCTCCTACAAGTTCGCAGGCGGCGGACGTACGTTTCCCGCTTGTAGGATTAACGGAAGTCGGAAGGACATTTCGCACTCATGTGGACTGTGGTCGACGACATGAACCCACAGGACGACCGGGTTTGTGAGCAATGGCCAGTAACGCGCGAACAGATAAGCGAGCTTGGCGGGTTGAAATCCAGGAGAAAGGTCCTGTGAACAACGCTTCAGCACGACAGCAGAACACGCTGGGAGAAACGACAAACTAATGATGACTCCTGCGAAAGTCTGCGTGGAGTCAGACAATGGGTGCGCAATGAGGAACAAAGGGCCTACGAAAGCAGCCAGTCGTACATGACCAGCGCATCTGAACGGACGTTAGGTGCAAACACACGTATGCGTGGAACGGTGCGCACAGAATCCTTGAAAAGGTAGCAACGAGACAATAAGTACTGTCCAATGCACGCAACGCGCAGCAGCACTGACCCACTTGTTCGTAACGTGTACTACCAGAAGCTGAATTAGCGACTCGCGCGCGCGGATCTTCATCTACGCACAATTGCTCCCAATACTTGGCATGAAGGATCACAGAAAGGTCCATGGGTGTAAAGCAGACTGAGGCGCACTGCGCGCGAAAGTAAGTGGAGGGGTATAGGAAAGGAAAAAGATCGCCGAGGGTCAATCCATCTCGCGAGTCTCTTATAGGGCACCCTGATTAGGGATGACAGATAGACGCCGGACATCGGAGGTTGTCGACGTCATGAACCTCTGGTTCGGGCCTCTCACAATTTTACAGGGGTCTTTGACTGCAAGTGCGTGGGAAGGGCCACATTGTGCATATGTAGCGTTGTTGCTGCGAATTCTTCCCTCCATGTACTTCCTCGATTGCAACGCAGCATCGATCACGGCCACCACTGGCAAGCATCATGGTGGACTGTCCACTGACGTGTCTCACGGAGGTCAAGCGCTACGATTTCGCCCGCCGTTGCAGAGGTGAATGTCACGGCGCAAGCGGTAAGGCTGTGTGAGGTTCCTCCGCAGCACAAATACTGGGTCGATTCCATATCATCCTCGGTGATTCTCCGATGCAAGCAAAGACCTGAATTGCTTCCACTACACGTGCTGAAATCGCTTTGCGTGCCTCTGGAGCTGATCGAGAGATGGTAGTGTGGTTATTAGGCTACGGTAGCTGACGACTCCGACACGGCCCCTACATCTTCAGTCAGGACGACCCGTAGGGGCTCGTGTTCATACTACAGCGCCCGTCAGCTCCCGGTAAGACGAGATCCACAGAGGATGCGTACGCCAGATATGTCCTCCAGAGGCAATTCACCTTGAGTATCTTCCCGGAAGTGCACGCGCCCGTTTAGCGAAGAGAGGAAGGAGATTGTGACGATCTTCGGTAGCATCGCGTAGAATACAATGCAACTGGCTGCGGTCCCGTGAGATCAACTCGATAATGATGCAGGCGATTCAGGAGATTGGCTCACTGTTCGGGATGCCCGTGAGGTACTACCACAAGTTTGCCTGAGTGCGTGACACATGGAATGAACGGGACACAAGACTTACTTTAAGCATGATCAAACACGAGGCGCAGCTGGTCGCAAACCCTGAGCCTACAACGGAATCATCGGTCTTTGTGCGGGACGGTGAAGCGGTACGTCGTGCGGTACTGACCTATTGTAAATGCGAATAGCTTGTCGACGGCGTTTGTATTCTGCACGAAGACCAAATGGCGAGACACATAGAGATAGTAGCAGATACTCGATGATATGGAGACGTCGGCCAACATGTTCAGAAAGAGCATTTCAAGGACGCGGTTGTGATAAGTTGGCGTATTTTCGAGCAGCCATGTAGGTCGGCGATGCTGGGTAAGGGCAAGCGAGGCTTCGAGTGCGGCCGTCACAAATACCGCAGCCCAACAACCAAGCGCAACCACTGAGCTAGATGTCAAACGCCGTACGCGGACCAGAGACCAGTGCGTCTACGAGAAAGTAAGTTTGGAAAAAGCGACTGCCCCGGCTTTATTGACGCACCCGAATGACGAACACCGTCAATCCTCCAACAACAACGATCGCCGTCGGTTGACTCCAAAGCATCTTCGTTACAGGGTCGAAGAAGCGGACAATTGTAGATGAGTGGAATGCGCGCGTGAGAAGCGCCGTATGTAGCAGGTCGCCGCAGCTGGATGTTGAACCCTTGTTAAACATCCGGCCAGGGGCAGACGTATTGCTACGCACACGACAAAGGCAACCTAGGTACGGAGTCTCAGTACGCAGTGCGGGCATGCAAAGCGCACGAACCAAGCAGCGAAGGGTCTTGGAATCGCGCGCTGTACATCCTCGGACATACTTGTCCACATCAGTGACGAGTGGATAGTGAACGACGGCTTGACGCACGAACACCGTTTGGACGACTATTATAACAGAATTGCTGCGAGAAATGCATGAGACTGGCGTCGAGAGTGCTAAAGGGACATCGAACGCACAGGAACGCATCCGCGAGCACTGCCCTCAGAAGGTCGAATATATCCAATTCTTCTGCAGGGGATAGTGACATGGTTCAGTGGGGATATTCAGTGGTGCGCGGAGACCAGGAAACGCCCTGTTTACCTAGATAGCGAACGGGGAGCAGTTGACGATGTTATGGGCGCTGGTCGGCATACGCTGTCCAAGTGGTGCTGACCACGCGGCGGTGGAGCTGCGGCGACATTCTCAACGCGGACGACGAGGACAAGCCTGTCTCGGAGGTCAAGTTCGACGGGCTGTCAGAAAATTTGGGCATCGACGCGGCCGACGACGGTGGCGGCTGCGGCCGAACGCTTGCAGGCTGTCCACAACGACTCCGCGCCGCAGGTTCCCGGCAGTTATGGACCTAGCATCTGTAGGTTCTCTGGTTCCTGCGAGGTGCACTTGCTCACCAGCCCGCGCACGATGCAGAGCCTTCCCGTGGAGATCATACGGCGCATCTTGGGCATGTCGGTTGATGCAGTCGACGATAAATATGTCCGATTGGAAGCCTTGGCCACTGTTTGCCACCAGTGGAGGGATACTATCTTGGGTGACGGGATGCTTTGGAACGACGTGCGCGTTACTACAGCCGCGACGAACGGTCAGGTTTCCACGCTGCTTCGACGGTCTGCCCGATGCACCCTTTCGCTCGACATCAAGGGCGATCTCGATTCGAAATCTATTGCATGCGCTGAGCTAGCCATTGAGCAATACCAGCGCGTTGTACACCTTTCTATCGTACTCGACACAGATGCATGGCCGCTCGAGATTACTCGCCGGCTGACCGATGCTAGCCTTTGGCCGGAACTACAGTATCTCGCCCTCATGCACCATCCCAAGGACGTTGATCAGAACTCCATCCTGAAGCTTCGTGTCAACGCTCCGCATCTACATAGCATCGTCCTTTACAGGATTGATGTACCAAATTGGTCGACCCTCGGTGAAGCGTTACCAAACCTGCAGAACATCTCTGTCGAATGGATCACCTCTACGGCCTCTCTACTTCCCGTCCTCCCCAGATTTTCCGCTCTTCGTGATCTCAAGCTCTTGATCCCGCATGAAACGCTCGGCGCGGACTTGACACCATCATTCTCGCTTCCGCACCTACATTCGCTTGAGATCGACGCCATGGAACTGCGCGCAGATCTTCTTACAGCCATCGTGTCCAGTAGTAGCCCCAAACTCGCCTCGCTCTCAGTGAGGTTCCATGCCATCGACTTGCGGCAGGGCAGGATCGAGCTGTCGGCGCCCGCGTTGAAAGATCTTCGCATCGAATATACGAGTGTTGCCAGTGCAGACCTTCCCATACCCATATATTTCCGTGTCGTCCCACATGCATTGATTAATCTGGACCTTTTCGGCGTCACCGATGACATCGCTGCCATGGCTGGGCCGTCATTGCGGAAGCTCTACTTGGCGTACACCGATGTCGACGTCCAGAGCCTCAGCTCAGCACTGTCGCATTGCCAGCACGTTGATCGTTTGGAATTCACTGGTCTTCGTTGCACTTCAGCGATCGCACTTAATCCACCTGCCATCGCAGTACTTCCACGACTCACGTATGCCATGCTTGCTCGGAGGCTAGGCGCCGGCGAGCCGTTGGACGAAGAGGTTCAACGGCTGTTTGTCCGCCTTGTCCCGCCGACAGTCGTTCAGATGTACATCATTGGCAAGCCATGCCCCTCCGCAGACGACTTGCGGTTTGTGCTGGAAGACATCGAACGACTTGCCGCGCCCACGAATCTCTCGCTCGGAATCACCGATGGCGAATACTTCACTCTCACAGAGCACCTCCGCGCGTATAAGCGCATGTTCGAAATCGAGTCTGGTGCCGAGTATCTGGAGATACTGCTATCGCGACCGGCCTTCTGCGCGCACATCCGCCAACTCGAGGTCGAAGTGGCACACGCTACCCAGATCCTAAGCCATTGTGCTGGCAGCCTACCGCTGCTAGAAAAGCTGCGTATCTTCTATCCAACGGAGCGTAACTATCCTTCCAACAAGGCCGAGATACGGAGATCACTCGAAGATCTAGTTGAGAGTGTGCCCTCGCCCATCACTTGCCCGAAATTCAAGACCCTCCGCATCCAGGTATACGACAGCTGCGTCCCGTACCGGGTTCTGTCCCCGGTCGCACTAGGACGAGCTCTCGTGTCCCTCTTCGTGTCACAGGAGGAAGTTCACTTTGAATCTTCCGATAGCCTCGAATGGCTCGAGTGGTGACGATGCTCGAGACTGTAGTACGCATCTCAGATGCCTTTGCGTACGGCGTTGTCTGATCGTACGAGTAGATCTTTGTTGGGCCGCCTTGTACCAAGTCATGGAGATCTCGTTGTGCCTGTGGTGTTACTGCTACTACATATATTTCTGACTCGGAACGATGTGTTTCAAAGTTTTACGCGCGCGGAGACCACACACTCTTATGTTCAACCCGAACCATATGGAAATGGCGGCGATGTACGATAACAGGCAGACGGACTGCCGCCGCCTAGTAGGTACACGACTGGCGAGGGAACCAGCAGGTGATGCCTGACCGGGGTCGATGTCGTTCGGCAACGCGCAACGCGGCCTGCTCCCAGACGGTACAGGGCCTACGAATCACGAATACATCTCCAACACATCTGTGTAACGGTGGGAGGGTGTGATGATTTCGTAGAGTTACGCACGCAAGCGAAGGCCGCGAACGAGTTGGGTGGGCTTTCTTATTTGCTGTCAAGGGGACAATGCACGAGGGTCATCCGATGCAGAAACAAGAGATAATATAGGCAAAGCGAGCAAGAGTAAGAGAAAATGGGCACAGCGTACAGTACTAGTACACGACCGACAGCGAGAGCGAGGCAATAAGAACGAGCGCAAGGGACGTGTCTACTTTGCCGGGCCCGAAGAGCTGAACTTCGTCACCCTATGGACAGCGTCAGCACGAGCGCGTGGACCAAGAACGTGACAACGTACGACTTCGTTCCTTCCGAGATGGCGTGCTTGGACAGCTCGCCGGGCAGGATCAGACGGACGGATGTCTGGATCTCGCGCGACGAGATGGTCGACTTCTTCGAGTACGACGCGAGCTCTGCAAAACAGGTCAGCGATGGCTCGAAGTAGGGCGGGACGCGGCACGCACTCGACGCCTCGGTGGCAATGCGCTCGAAGATGTCGTTGACAAACGAGTTGAGGATGGCCATGGCCTTGTTCGAGATACCGGTATCGGGGTGCACCTGCTTCAGGACTGCGAAGATGTATGAGCAAAAACTCCAAGCCAAGGCCATGACAAACGAGGACGGACCCTTGTAGATGTAGGACGAGTACGTCTCCTTGCGCGACTTCTTGCGCTTCTTCTTCTCGCCGTCAGCGCCAGTCGCGGCTGTCTTCTTGCTCGCCGTCTTCTTGGCCGCCTTGGGCTTGTCGGCGGTGGACTTGGCCGGCGCCTTGCCTGCAGTCGAAGCGGGCTTCTTGGACGCGGGCGGGTTGGATGCGGCTTCGGACTTGGCTGTGGCGGTCGAGTCAGTCGACGAGCTCAACATGTCAGACGACGACGAGCGAACGTACGGGCCATTGATAATTGTGGTGGGCGGTGAGTGCGCGGGGCGGTGTGCGGGCGTGGTGGTGGTTAGAGCAAGAGGGGTGGCTGGCCGTGCTGGCTGACTTGCCGCCCTTTATGTACTCGCGGGTTTAGCCGTTTTGCAGCCGGGGAGGCGGAGATCCCACGCTTCACGTGACTCAACGCGTCAACGATCCGCGAACGATCGTCGGTGCTCGCCGTCAGCGCGTCAACCCTCCAGCCGTTTTCACTCTCCGCCGTTCGTCTCTCTTCCACCTACCACCACCACCCACAGCCAACCAACCCACCGCAACCCAACCCCCAATCAACAATGGTGAGTGCGCATCTTAGCCGTCGAGCCCTCGCTTACACGAGCTGGACAGTCTGGCAAGGGCGGCAAATCTGGCAAGGCTGGCAAGGCGTCTGGCGCAGCGGCGGACTCGAAGGCGCAGTCGCGCTCGTCCAAGGCGGGACTCCAGTTCCCTGTTGGCCGTATCCACCGTCTCCTCAAGAGGGGCAACTATGCGCAAAGAGTGGGAGCTGGAGCCCCCGTCTACCTCGCCGCCGTCCTGGAGTACCTCGCCGCCGAGATCCTCGAGCTCGCGGGCAACGCTGCCCGCGACAACAAGAAGCAGCGTATCGTGCCCCGCCACCTCCAGCTCGCCATCCGTAACGATGAGGAGTGCGTATTGTCCTTCCATCTTCGGTGCTCGCGCTGACTACTTCCCGCGCAGGTTGAACAAGCTCCTCGGCGACGTCGTCATCTCGCAGGGCGGTGTTGTGCCCAAGATAGAAGCGGCGCTTTTGCCCTCCAAGTCGAAGAAGGCGAAGGACGGCGTCTCGCAGGAGGTCTGAGCCGTCTTGTCGTTTGCTGTCCGTCTGTGTACGATTGTCATGTCTGCGCCGTGTACTGTTTGCTGTCCCATGTCTCGTATCTCGCTTTTAGGTCTACGCAACGCTATGTCATTTTTTATTTTCTGACTCGACTTGATTCTGTGGCGGTCGGACTCCGCCTGAACCACCTTCACCTGGTGCATATTTCCACAATTTAGTGAGAATGCAACCCCGCAGTGAAGTGTTCAGCGTCGTGAGCCGTAAGGACGCGGATGTCCGCGCCGTCCGGCGAGGTTCGAACGGCACATTGCGCAACTTGGATATGGACGCCGCACCCGGTCCCGTTGACCTTCCATCGTTCACGAAAGACGCGATCATCGAGCGGTCTACTGCGCGGCTGCAGGTTTTCTGCCAGAGCACCATCTTGCGATTCGATGGTGGAATTGCCAAGGTGCGTTCAACACCGTTTGGGTCGCGAATGCGCTACAACTGACGATTGATCTTCAGATATATCCTCCACCCTCTGATGGTCGAGATGGTGGGCCAGTGATTCACTTGGCCGATATCGAACATGAGCTCCGCATTATACGGCTTGCTGGAGACTGCGCGGTCGGCGCAACAGGGACGATTACCGACGAGGGACGTCTAGTCGGTTACACAATGCCAGAATGCACCCCGATATTCATGCCTTCTTTCGAGGAACTTCGCCTCAGTCCTGGTTTACCTGATCGATGTCGCATCATCCAAGACGCTGTGTCACTCGTTCGTCGCCTGCACGCGCGAGGGATTATTCACGCCGACATCCAACCGTTTAACTTCCTGTACACGTCGGAAGGAGAGTTGAAGCTCTGCGACTTTGAAGGCGCCACCACGGTTCCCGAGTCAAGGCCTACGCACCGCACAACGCCAGCGTTTTGGAACCCGTCCACCGCGTGGGCGTCGTTCTCTCGACACCGGCGCGGTCTCGTTCCTAGTTGTTCCACGGACATATACGCCTTGGGGATTACTTCATGGGTCATCTATACAGGCTTGCTAGCGGTTGATGACCTAGGTCAGAGTTTGGACGACTTCTACGGCACTTACAGAATCGCGCTCGGTGCGCAGCCCGACCTCTCGCTGATAGACAACGAGGAGATCAGGGATCTTATCTCCTCACTCTTGACTGAGGGCGCCGACTCTTTCACTCCTCCGCTTCAGTTGACGAACGTCTGCAGCCAAAGGAAGGTCGAATTTTCGGCCTGTCGTTCCACACCTCATCACTTCTTTATCCGCCACGTTCCGTGCGAGGTGTGCGCTGCTCGGGATAACTGCGAACTTGGCCGCTGCCTCAACCCTTATGCTGATGAGGATGCGGTCCTAAAGCTTCCCACCATACCCTCCGACATTCCTTGTGCGTTCTGCACTATCAATGTGTAATAATAACGAGTCCCCATGATTCGTATTTAACGCAACCAAAAGAATGACTGTCTTGTACCGTTAAGGTCTGCCAAGGATACTAAATTTGAAACTCGCACGTTTAGACGCCATTCACGACTGCGTTCGTGAAGGCAGTCTGCGCCAGCCCAACAAATCCGGAACTATCGAAGACGGAATAGAAACGCTCTGCGACGTTGAACGTTCCGTCAGTCTTTGGCAATATGAAACTCTTCAGACACTGGACACTGACCCAGGAAGAATTGTCCAAGAATGAAATCGATCCCCGAACCACGCGACGTTCCAAGGTTACCAATGATCAGATAGACCGCCTTCGGGTCGCCTCCAATCGCGGTGGTGAGCGCCTGGGGCCATCTCTGAGCATCGCGCGTGATAGGGAGGGTTACTTGGCCGTTCACGACGAGGTTGAGGGTCTTCATCTGAGTGAATTGCGCCTCGGTGACTGACAGAAGACCCGTCGCGTTGTCGAGTTTCGCGCCAGTCTGCGCAGCGTACGATGCGAATGCCTCCTTGGAGAGCATGATGAGCGTCGTGCCCGTATCGATGATGCCGACCGAGTTGAGTAAGGGGTCGCCTCCTTGAGGAGTGAACTGAGCGTTGATGCCGAAGAATTGGTTTGCGGGAGCCGGTACGTCCGACATGGAGAAGACGCTAAGCTCGCCTGTGAACTTGGAGGAATCGACGCCGCCGAAGACAAGCTCTCCGTTGACGTCGAATGTGTCGTTGGTCGCCTGGAAGGATATGCCGACTATTGGCGCTGGTATGACACCTGGCGATGAAGTGAGCATTTACTCACATAATCGCATGTTCTCTCGATCTACCTGAGGAGAATAGATTGTCCGTCACAGTAGGTACGAGACCTTGACTCGGACCATGCACCGTCCCCGACGTTAACCGAGCAGGCCCGATACCGACGATACCTGTGATGCGTCGTCAGCGGACTCCCAGGACGTCATCTATATTTGACATACCGTCGACGCCTGAGAATCCGGAGAACTGCTGTGCGACTCCAATGGACTGGTTCGCAATGATGAGAGGTGAGCCGAAGCTGACTGCGTCGACGACTTGTGTACCGCGAACGAATCCGGAGCCGTAGTTTACGCCCTGGAGAAACGCGCATGAGGTAAGCCTTTGTATTTACACGGCGACGAGGTGCATACCATGGAGACGTTGAGTTGCTTGGTCGTACCCGTGCTGCTGAACGGAGTCGATGCTCCGACCCATGTGTTCGAGGAGCCAGTGTCCACAATGAGAAGGCCTAGGATGGAGATGAGTTAGGTTCCTAGTGCGATAAAGTAGGGTCTTACGTGGCGTTGCAGGAGTGCCTACAGAGATCTCAGCGACGTAGCTCACGACAGTATTGACAGCAGCGTTCTTGGTACTGATGAATGCGCGGCTGAGGAGAGACTGCGCTCGCGCCTTGTCAGCGGCGGGGATATCGCCCAGCTTGTCGTGGTTGACGAGCTTCTTGAACGGTGCGCGAGCGCTGATGGTCTGAGCGGGTGTCTTCATGAGCTCTGGCAAGCTGAGAGCCGCCCCAGAATGAAGGTAGAGAGCGAGTAAGACGCAAGTAAGGAGTGTGGACATCTTTGAACAGCCTGGGGAACATCGCGCAGCGGAGCCTGGGCATCTTTTGTAGTTAGGAGGATGAAGAGTTACGCGGCGCTCATAAGGCGGAGCGACAGTGAAGACTAACAGGAAGCTGACGGCCTTCGGCCACGTGTACAGCTTGGGCAGGGTTCTGCGGGGAGGCGGTACGGGGACCTGGGTGCTGTTGGCACCTTGCAGTACTATATAGTCGGAAAGCCAGGACCCCGACAGCAATAGTACTGGTGAAAGCGAAGCTTCGTTGTCGCGTGTCCTGAACACAATGAGCGTTGATCATGGTATAAGTTGCCACCGCGCGCAGAAGGTGTCGATATATTCTCTACCAGCCCGCCTGAACCAATGGACACGCTGCAGCACGCGGTCTTTACACGATTCGGAAGAGTGGTGCAGACGACTAGCGCGATTGGACGCTTGGTGTCGGTACGAGACCCATCAGCGTCTGGTCTTGGAGGGGCCGGGTTTTGCGCGACCAAGACTGCCTGATTTGGGACTGGGCCTTCGACTCGGAGCGCAACTCGTGCCGTTCTCCCACTCTGTCGACGCTGGCGAGTGGGCCACTTCACCCGCACAAACGCAAGGCAAAGCCCAAGAAGGCGGAGGCTCCACTAGAGTCGCGTATGCCTAAGCAGCTCGGTACGAAGGAAGCAGACCAACGCGGGCGCGGTGGATCCAGGTTAGGTCTGCCCGACGTCGTATTGCAGGCAAAGCCGACACCTGAATCACAGCTTCCGGCTCCCCCATAAGGCACGGAAACATGTCGACTGAAGAGGACGTTACTAGGCCGTCGTGGAATATGAAAGTAACGAAAGCGGAAGAAGAAACGGTGAGCGGACGTTTTTCGAGTCCGCCCGAACCTTGGTTTACTTCCTACCTTCACCGTGCTCAACGACTACCCATGTGACGTTTGGGTGATGACCGCATCTGCATATGTGCATCACGGGCGACCGCCAGGTTCCGCTGCTGAAGCTCTGAAGTGCTGTCGACGCGTGCGATGTAGCAGGCTCAACTTCTGCCGTCGTCGCGCATGCTCACGCCGCTCTACTATGGACTCTACGACGCTGGACGATTAGAGCGGTTCTCTGTGGTACGGTTCAGCATCGGAACTCCTGTGCATACGTATCAACGACTATGAATGCTTGGCGACTATCACGAACAGTCGTGTTCGTCGAGTCAATCGAGTGTGCACGCCGACCACGTTTGTCCATCGATTCCGCGCATCCCATCCGCCAACCACTGGACCCTGCCGCCGCAGTCACGGTAGCCCTAATGACCCCGAAAGCTCCTCCGTTCCCTTCCGCAAAGCCTCGAATAAACCCACACGTGACGGCCGCACTATCAGCTCCCACCTGTCGACTCGTTCAAAGTGGCTTCGTCTGTATTCAGTGTTCATCTCGTATTGCTTCTCCCGACGCAGTTCGTCTTCACCCTGCTGGCAGAGGCACCCCGGCGCGTCCGTCCGTATTCCATTAATGACATATAAGCATCTGGCAAACTGGATGTGCAGTTCGGGACCACCGTCTTCTCCACTCTCCACAAAATGCGCGTCGTCAGCTTTACCATTGCTACGGTCTTCGCTCTCCCGCTCCTCGCCACAGCGATCTTCCCGCCGCTCCCACGGTTCAAGAACCTCGTCACATTGTACGTGACGGCGAATCATGCTCTGCAGTGCCAACCACGATGCTCACACAATGGCGCCGCAGCGGCGACTCGTATACGGACGTCGTCAACACAGGCGACGGCGGTGTTGCATGGCCAGTCTACGCAGCTCGCGACGGCAACCTCTCGTTGCACCCGTTCGCGAAGAGCGGTGGGACGTGCAGCAACAACATCACCTTCCGCCCCTCGCCTTCCGTCATGGAGTCGCAAGTCCCTGCGTTTATCAATGCGTCAAAGTCCGGGTCGATGCGGCTTCCGTCCAGCGACACCGTGTACACGCTTTGGATTGGGACGAACGATGGTATGTATTCGCAGTAATCCGCGCGAGAGACTAGCTCGGATGACTGATGATGCACCTTAAAAGTGGGCCAGTCGGCACTCTTGACGGGGAACGATCCCGGATTCAGTATCGTCGACGTCACGGCGTGCGCGATTGACTGGGTCCGCATCATGCACAACCTCGGCGCGCGTAACTTCATCTTCCAAAATGTCAGCCCCTGCGTATCCGCTATCATCTGAGCTGAACTTCCGTTCCTAGATGATCCCACTGCAACTGACGCAGCTCTACTCCGCGGACAGCTTCCCGAACCGATTCTGGCACTTTGAGAGGAACACCACGGAGTGGGCCGTGTTCATGACGGAGCTCACCACCGCGGGGAACGCTATAAGCAAGTTGATGTTGCAAGCCCTCGCGCCATCTCTTCGTGACTCGCGCATTGGTCAGTTGCTATTCCTTCGCTTCTCCTCCTGCGCGAAACTCACATCCCAATCCTGCTACAGCGTTATTCGACTCGCATGCTCTCTTCACGGACATGTTCATCCATCCTGAACTCTACCTCAACGGTACAGCACCGCTGAATGTCACCGGCTCGATCAATGAGTGCGTCTTCGAGTTGAACGGTGGCCCGGTGGGGGGCGCATGTCCGAACGCGACGACCGACGGCGCGGTGAGGGATAGTTTCTTGTGGTTCGACGAGCTGCATCCGAGCGAGCAGGCTGATCGGATCGTTGCGCGGGAGATGGTGAAGGCGATGAAAGGGAATACGAGGTTCGCTACGTGGATCTCGTAATTCTGATGTCCCGAGAATTTGGTGACTGTTTTCTAATCTGTATGCATGTACTACAAGCTCAAGGAATATCGATGCGAGCAGCGTAGGGTTTGACAAGGAGCGAAGGGATTCAGGGAGCCGTGTGGACCCTCCTTCAAGCGGGAGAATACTATTTTCCCATCGGCAGTTATACTCTTTGGCTAACAGTGCACACGGTTAACTAGGCTACATCCGTTGTAGTCGTGCGATGCACGCCTTGCGCAGGGCATAAGTCAGATGCCAGGTTTACGGATTGAAATTGCTTGCTAAGCGTTGTGTCAGCATGGATGTGAACTATCGCTCCGAATTTCGGGGGCTCGCCTGAAGGCTGACCGCACATAGTGATGTACACACGCCGAGACAACAACGTATGAACGACCATGCCCAGGTCATTCCTTCCCGCGATTCTGGTGTCAGGACCTGTATACTAGACACGAGAGACAGTCGGTTTCAAAGCTGAGTCAGCACGCGAATATCGGGTGTGCAATCCGAGCGCTAATTTTGTCATGGGCTCGCGGCAGCGGTCAGCCGACGGAGAAAGACGCGCGAATGACCTTTTGCCATGGCCCGCTTCTCAGGCTCAGCCAGCAGCTCCTTTCTCCCATACCACCAACTGCTCCATGGCGTCCTCCTCGTCCAAAGAAAAGAATGCCCAGCAAAGTAATCTAGACCTTGAGGGCGTCACACCTGTCGACAGCCATGCGCCGTCCGTCAAGGAAGACGACGAGGTCGCGCTCGACGAGCTCGAGAACCCGAAAAGCTGGAGCAGCGCGCGCAAGTGGACCCAAATACTCGTCATCTGCAGCGCGTCGGCCTGCGCGACATGTTTCTCGTCCGTGGTACGTCATATTTCGCGGTCGTGCGCGTCGAAAGTGACTCACAGCGCCTTTAGGCAGGTTTCACAGAAGTTGGACTCGAGGCAAGGTTCGGCGTGTCGCATACGGTTGCTATCCTCAGCATATCACTTTTCGTCGCGGGCCTGGGTATTGGACCGCTGCTATTAGGACCACTTTCCGAGTTCTTTGGGCGAAGTATTATCTACCAGGTATCCTACGCCTTGTTCGTCGCCCTCAACTTCGGCGTGGCCTTCGCCCCCGACATCGGTACGTGTGCTTTAACCTCTCGCCTCCTGACGAGTGGCGCCACTCATGAACGTATGTTCAGCCACACATCTGGTGTTTCGCTTTATAAGTGGATTCGCTGGGTCCGCGTTCTTGAGCGTCGCCGGAGGTTCGGTGGCAGACCTCTTTGACGACGCTCATGTGGCATTGTAAGCAGCATCCCTGCGATTCGCGATGGTAGTGCGACGACCGACAATTGACTAACAGACCCATGGCGGTTTACACGTTGAGTCCGTTCTTGGGACCGGTGTTGGGTCCTGCAATTTCTGGATTCATCAACCAGGTACGGCCTCTTGCCGTTGCAGGGTTCGTATTCTCACCAGATCGCAGAACTTGTACTGGAGATGGACGTACTACGTAATGCTAATGTGGGGCGGAGTAGAGCTTGTGCTCCTTATACTGGTTTGTCTTCATATTTTCGCCGCACCCGCACTCTAACGCATCTTCCAGCTCGTTCCCGAATCTTATGCTCCGGTCCTGGTCAAACGGAAGGCTGTTAGGCGCGCAAATACCCACGCATCTTTTGCCTTGACGCTCACTCTCCCTGCAGATTGCGGAAGGAGACCGGCGACGATCGTTATTATGCACCACTCGAGCGCAGCAACAAGACCCTCTTCGGCTCCATCAAAGCGAGTTGTATAATTCCGTTCCGTAAGCCCATCAGGTATACCCAATCATCAATAGTCCTGACTTGGATATCAGAAATCTTGCTGCATGAGCGGATGGCGCTCCTCCTCGACTTGTGGTCAGTACTTCATTTTGTACCGGCGTAGGCGTTATAGTATTCACGTATACCTCAGGTCTTCTCTCGTCCTCGGCGTGCTCTACCTCACGTTCCAGGCGTTCCCCATCATCTTTGGCCAGGTACACCACTTCAACGTCCAGATGACCGGACTGTCGTTCCTCGGGATCGGCATCGGGATGATCATTTCACTCCTTTCTCAGCCATACTGGATCGCGTACGCTACCCTTACGACTCCCTTACCGTGCAGAAGCTGATTCCGATTCTGAAGTCTGCATAGGCGCAAAGTCGCCGAGTATAATGGCCATCCGCCGCCTGAGGTCCGTCTTTACATCGGGATGGCCGGTGCGATCATGTTCCCAGTCGGTCAGTTCGACTTATATCAGTCCTTCATCTTTATTTCTGACTTTTGGATCTATTAGGCCTGTTCTGGATTGCGTTTACGACGTATAAGAGTGTGCATTGGTCCGTTCCGATGGTGGCGTCCATCCTCTTCGGCACCGGAACAGTCTACATCTTCACAACTGTCTTCACCTTCCTCGTCACCGCCTACCGTCCCTACGCCGCGAGTGCTATGGCCGGCAACTCGTTCCTCCGTTCTGCATTCGCTGCGGCGTTCCCGCTGTTCGCGGGCCCGATGTATAACAAGCTTGGAACGGTCGGTGCGACGGCGCTACTTGCGGGGTTGTCGACAGTCATGAGTCCACTTCCGTAAGTTCTCTCACATCCCATCCGCATGTCGCTGACTCCAGAGCTCTACTCTAGGTTTATCTTCTTCAAGATCGGCCCGAGGTTGAGAGCACGTTCGAACTTCGCACACCAAGACTGAAGTCCTCGCATGACCTGGCCACTTTACCTGACGACTTTTAATCCTCATGACCATTGTCTTAGACCCTGCCCTGCGCGGAGGAAGATCCAAATCTCGTTCACATTGTATTCATATGCACCCATCGAACACGAACGCGCACTATAGGCGCTATACGGTATCCAACGCGTGTCCGACTTTGTCAGTGTCTGCCTGTCTGAAGAGAACTTCACCGCGAGTGATCGTGTGGTACGGGACCAATTGATCGAAACCTCGATGACATTCACGCCCCTAATCGCGTGCAAACACTTCTTTTCCTCTTATCGAGCGTAGAGGCCAAATGCTTGCCCATTGCACGCGTCGGGAATGTCGTCCGTAATGAACCCGTATTCGTCCGGGACGACGCTCTCACCTCAACGGTCATGTCCCTAGTTTCGCGTCTCCTTCGTCGGCGCCCTCGCGCGAAGTCGATGAGTGCCGCGACCACGCTGCCGGGCGAAGTACTCATGGCAATCTGTGCCTACATCGAGGACGATAGCGGGAGCTGGACCGATCGCTGCACCCTTCGAGCCGTAACGCTCGTCTGTCGACACTGGAATCGACACGGCGGAAACGCTGCGCTCTATTCCAGGATATCACTCTACACGAAGAAGGCTTGCACGTTGTTGGACCGCACCGTCGCGAGCAACCCTGCGTTTGCGGACATGATCAACTCGCTCAATATGATACCTTGGGTCCTTCGCCCGCTCTACAATGCGGATCTCTCTACTCTAGTCCGTGGTCAGCGCTCAGAATGCCGGCATGCTCCCGACGACGCGGAGAGCGTCGCATGCGTCCTGCGCATCGTTCGCGCAGCGCACAATCTTCGCACCCTCGCTGTGAAGGTTGTCGAGGACAGCGATGTCCACATCACATTTCGCACTCTCGAGGAGAGCATCGTATCGAGACAGCTGACGACACTGTCTCTATCCGGTGACGTACGTGGGAGCTTTACGACCCTCACCTTCGGCGCCTTGCTCAGACTCCTCCAAAGTCCAGTCTGTTCTAAGCTCGACGAGCTCCTGCTTCGTCAGTATCTGGTCACGGCGCCTGGAGATGGACCACAGTGGACGGCGGATGGGCCGTTACCTCCGATCACTCGTTTGTGGGCCTCCTCATGCGTGTGGAGCTCTACGATCGGATGGGACCAGCGCTCTCCGCCTGACATCTTCCACAACATCCTACGTGGAACATTGCGTGACGTACGCACCTCCGAGACCCTCTACACGTGGCGTACTGTCTGCAAAATGTGGTCCTCATCAGCCGCGGCGGACTGGACCCGTTTGCAGAGTCTTTCAATCGGCGGTGTCGTAGAGGCGAACTACTGGGACACGCTCGATCTGTCGCAGATGACAGGCTTACAGGAGCTCTGTCTCGCAGGCTCAATCTTCACCGCTGGAACTTCTCGACCCGTCATCTTCCCGCCCAACATCACGTCTTTCGTCGTGCTCATCTCACGGAACACCACCGCGGTACAGTTCTTCGCCAAGTTCGGCCCATGGCTTCGTCAGCACAGTTTTCCAGCCACTCTCGCAACACTTTGCGTGAGAGCCGACTGCTCGCGAGAGTGGAAGGAAGCGGAGATGTGGAAGATTCTCATCTTTGCGCTGCGGCTGAGAGAGGAGGACGCATCCTTCGAGGTGGTTGGCGATATTTGCATATGTGCGTCTTTTCTTGGGCATATGATATTGGTTTTACCTCGCTCAAGTAGATCTAGATCCCACGCGCACTCGGATCCCGTTTGGCGAACCGATGAACGACATGGTGCTTGTACAACTTCCAGCTCCGGGGACGGCTCAGGGTGGTCGCAGGCAATCCCGAATATCGAGGGTATGGTCAAATGTTGGAGCTACATGGCGGCGGCGCTCAATCCGAGGCCCCCATGCTGCTCCCTGAATGTTCTAAGACTTTGTGTATCGATGAAGTGTACAGAATACGATCTGTAGCAATACGCACACTGGCATTTATGGGAGAGATAGGACAACAGCGCTGAGCGGACATCGTTGGAAATACACAGGAAACGGGAGATGACAAACGCGATAAGTCGGCAATGCAAGAACCTGCAGAGGTGGGAGGATGAATTCGGTCGTAATTCGGTATCTGTCCGCGCGGAAGCACGCCGCAGACGCTGCAGCTGCAGTTCCGGCTCCTTGACTGCACCGCCGCTCGTGAACGGTCGCGTCAGGTGCTGCCGTGCGCGTGCTTTTCGTTGTAGACGTATGAGTGCTTCTCGTCGTAAACAATATCGCGCGAAGAAGCGGCGGCGGTGGCGACGCTAGCACCCTTTTCGACCACTTCTGCCTCCTTCGCAGGAACTGAAGAGGACGCAAAGGCAAAAGGTTCATGACGCTCGAGAAGAGACGACGCCGGACGAGGTCCGCTCTACATTGGACCTGCATTCAGCTTCTTGTAAGGAGAGCTGTATGACATGATTACGCACGTTCACCTTCTTGAGGTTAAGAGTTACGAATGCACTGGACGATGGAGACCAGTAGAGCGATGTAGACCCAAAGGAGGGGGGCATATTCCTGAGCAGAGACGCAACATCCCCAAGGCCCTGCACCCATCCAGGCCACACGATTTGGGCCTGGTAGTAAGCGTGTGATTTGAGCTTCGGACTGCGTGCGTGAGCATGAACAGTGTCGCAGATGGGAACTGGTGTAGCAGACCAAGCGGTGAAGAAAACCATGAAGCAGATGCGCAGAAAGTCTTCGTAAGTGACCGGACGATATGTGTTAGACGAATTGGTGAGTGGCAGAGGATTCATTCCTGAGTGCACGATCCTCTTGCCGTCCTTATCCATAACTTGGAACACTATGAAACCTTGAGCATAAATCAGCACTGCCATTCGTGAGGATGTAGGGATGAGGACATACGAGGTACCTCTGGACAATCTGGGCCAGCAGAGGAGGCCATGATGGCGTGAAACAGCCTGCGCGCCTTGCCGACTGCAGCCTCAACTTTCGGGATGCGGCGCTGCAAACATAACAAGCAAGGCGCGTCGTGATAGATTGACAGATAGACAGAAGGCATGGCGTCTCCGTCCGACATGCCTTCTGGAGAACAGATTACGAAACCCGCATATAGGACCTGTACGCTTCAAAGCCCTAGATCTTGAGCGAGGATCGCATTGTCTTCCATCGTTGCTGCTATCGCTTCGCCCATATTGCAGATATAGCGTTCCGGGCGGCGAGTTCTTCGTGTTATCCACAACGAATCCGATGGACGAGTCGGACGCCTTTCGGCAAACCACGAGCTGCGAGCTCGTCAGTAGGACAGCAACGCGTGGAACTGCAAGACGCACCACTGTATCGCGTATTCGGACGCAACTGAGGTCGACTCTCGGAATTATCGTCTTCTCTGCGCGACGCGCCCGACGTCGTGTGTTCCGCCCAGGTTCCGCCACAACGCTGCCCTGGTCGTGCCTTGCGTAGGACATAAGGTGCTTGGACGAGGGAAGGCCGCTGCGCTTGATAGGTCACAGGCTCGGTACGGGGAACCCGGGAAAGGTGGTGCGCGTTAGGAGGTACGCGGTGAGGAAGTACGCGGTGGTCGACTCGGACGACCTGAACGGCCTGGAAAGCACTAGTTCTCTTCATCGGGACCCATCGCGAAGGCAACTGCAAGCTCGCGCGCCAGCAGAACGGACGGCACAGGGCGATGAGTCACATTCTCCAACTTCATTCCGAGTTGCGGAAGGCAAAGGTGGTTCAGGCGGAGTCCGACCGCCACAGATTGGAGTTGAGTCAGAAAATAAGAGATGACATAGCGTTGCGTAGACCTAAAAGCGAGATACGAGACATGGGACAGCAAACAGTACACGACGCAGACATGACAATCGTACACAAATGAACAGCAGAGAGCACGACGACTCAGACCTCCTGCGAGACGCCGTCCTTCGCCTTCTTGGACTTGGAGGGCAACAGCGCCGCTTCTATCTTGGGCACGACACCGCCCTGCGAGATGACAACGTCGCCCAGGAGCTTGTTCAACCTGCGCGAGCGCGAGTCAGCGCAAGCACTAAAGATGGAAGGACAGTACGCACTCCTCATCGTTGCGGATAGCGAGCTGGAGGTGGCGGGGCACGATACGCTGCTTCTTGTTGTCGCGGGCAGCGTTGCCCGCGAGCTCGAGGATCTCGGCCGCAAGGTACTCCAGGACGGCGGCGAGGTAGACGGGGGCTCCGGCTCCCACTCTTTGCGCATAGTTGCCCCTCTTAAGGAGACGGTGGATACGGCCGACGGGAAACTGGAGTCCCGCCTTGGACGAGCGCGACTGCGCCTTCGAGTCCGCCGCTGCGCCAGACGCCTTGCCAGCCTTGCCAGATTTGCCGCCCTTGCCAGACTGTCCAAGTCGTTAGCTAGACTCGACGGGTACGGCTTGAATGCGCACTCACCATTGTAGATTGGGGTTGGGTTGGGGTGGGTTGGTGGGGCGTGGGTGGTGGTGGTAAGTGGAAGAGAGACGATAGTCGGAGAGTCAATCCGCGGGTGCGCTAAAAGCCTCCGTCATCGGCAATCAGCCGTTTACTCCTCCTCCTCTTCACGTGACCAAACCTTGCATGTCGCGGCCCATCCCGGGTTCGCACGCCTCCAGGCTCCTGCGCGCTGGCTACGAACGCGTCGGCGAGCTCCCCGGCGCCCCCGATGAGCTCGCATCTGGTACACCGCCTGTCACGTCGTCCGAGGCCTTTGCTCACTGCGTGTAGACCTCAACGTCCCGCGCGACACGGCGCTGTCCATCTTGCGGGCAGTTGCAGCCTCGTCGTCGACGCTTGCGGCCGTGCCGTTAAGCAAACTCCTCGCGGCGCCCACTATAACCACCGCCCTCCCGCCTATCGAGAGGTTGTTGGGAGAAGACAAGGTCCATGTCCTGAACGTCGTCAGCCCACCAGGAGGTGGGCGCGAGCGCGTCGCCGTGAGCGCTATGCGTGAAACTTTGCATCAGGACGCCAACGCACGCGTCCTCGTCGTCGGTACGTGTCGCAATCCGACGGTAACCCAGTCTTACACAATGTGTAGACTGCCAGGGTCACCTCGGGCCCAGCGTCCTCGGTATGTCCCTCTGCCTGTTCGACAGCTCACACGCTAATCGATACCACAGTAAACTTCTTCCCGCGCAATGCGCCTGAGCTCGCGCGTATCGACGTCGTGCAAACTCCTCGCATCCTCGGCCTTGAACTCTTCTTAACGTCCTTGCCGCGTTATCTCTCCACCAACCCCGCCGTGCGTCCTCTCCCTCTGCCTCTACCTGACCATTCATCTCGACGCTCCAGATCAAGTTGGTGGTCATCGCCTCCATACCAGGCCCACCAGCCCTCCGCCCACCCTCACGACAAGTCATAATGCGAACACTGAACGACTTGTCGTTCCAGCGGCTCGTTGCAGTACGTCCGTCCGCGTACGCTGCTACTCGTCTAACACTACTACTACTACTGTAGGTAGTCTGCACATCCGCGATGCAGACACACTTCCCCGACGGCGGGACGTTCGACACTTCCCGTCGTCCTGCTATCTTACGACCTCAACTACGTGCGTCCTCTCTCCCTCCTCCCCATGCCCCCTTTCTTCCACTCTGACAACTGACAGGTGACTGGCTCCCATCCGGCTCGCACGAGATCGTGCTCATTCCAGACGGTCGTGCATCCGGGTGCGTCTAGTTTGCGCGGTGAGGAAAAGGGAAAAGAAGGCTGATACAGCTCTATTAGGTATGCCGTCCTGCGCACCGCGCCGAGAGGCGGCTCGCGGAAACCTGGTTCACGCGAAGCGTATATGGTTGATGTGCGTGTGTGTGGTGAGCCATTGCGAGTGAGCGCTGTGCTAATGGCGCATTCTGTAATAGAAGCAGGGCTGGATTGCGGACAAGACCTCGACGTGAATTTGGGACGCGAGTTTCGTGCCTGTCAGACAGACTCCGTGTGGACGACGAGTTCCGCGCTGGGGCGTAGCCGCGAACGCGGGACAGGGCCCAGCTCACTCGCGGACACTCTGTTCGCGCTCAGCTCTGTGGCCGAGCGGTACGCAACTTCTCCACAGAGGCCGGTACCTACGCAGGTGCCTCCGCGTCCGTCAGACGGCTTCGTCACTTCAAGACTTTATGTGTACATATTACCCAGGCGAGTTCTTTGCACGCGTTCGTTACCCGAGTCCTTGAACTCGTCCACAATTCCACATGACTCATCGTCTCGATTACGCTTGCGCGCTCTGCTGGCTTCATGGAAGCTGGATCGCGATGAAAATGGTCATTGACCTTGTTCAGGCCGTTCGATTATCTCGCCGCGTATTTCCGAGTTCACAGCTGTTTCTTGCCGACTCAACTACTACGGTCTGCATTGCAGCTGCTGCCAGTGCCCCCTTGGTGCGAGTGCTCGTAGATTCCTGCCTCGGCACTGTCGTCCAAGGCGTCAGACTCTGCTTATAGTGGTCCGACATCCCGATTTCCTAGGACTCTGTAACTCACATCACCAATATGAAGCTGGGGCGATAAAGACAGTGGCGTGACTCGAATACAACACCAGCGCCGTATCATCTCCGGTATAGTGCCGTACGCTGGTCAATACCGGACGAGGAGGTGCGCCTGCCTAGATGTGCAACCCCTGTTCTGTTGTCATCTAAAACGTCCCAACAGCGTCACCAGATCTTGAGAGGCGATCTTTGTTTACTTGCGCCCTGCATACGCTTCCCTCCGCATCAATTAAGGAAAGGATCGACGCGGTCGTGTCGCTGTGAGCAGAGCCTCTGTCCAGTATCTGGACATGATGGCATACGGGCCCGGGGCATGCACAGTCTGGTACGCCTGCATACTCCAAACTCTGGCGTCCCGCTCACCTTTGTTAGGTCAAACGCAGCGGCGCCACTATACTCGCGCTCTTGCGCTGGGTAATCGCGAATATAGTGCCGTTGCATTCAAGTTTGCACCTCGAATCGGAGGCCGGCGTCCTCGGCTCTGTTTGCGAGCTGTGCTCGCCGGCAGCCTCGATAACATCACAGTTCAGTAGTAACAAGGAGATCAATCCTGTGCCGCACCTTCGTCTCCGAGTCCACCGTCGAAGTCGCTCAGGGTTCTGCAGTACTGTGCCGGCGATTACACTCGCGTCCCGGACCATATATAGCGCCGTCTGCACAAGACTCTCGGGCTGTTGATTTTCATTTTCATTTTCATTTGCTTTCTTGTGTTCTGTTCTTTATTTCACCTTTCCGCATCTTGCGTTTCTTTCGCTTCCCTATCTCTTACTTCACTCTTCATCTCGCTATACTCAGAGACCACTACTCCCAACATGAGGATATCCGCGACTGCGGCGGCGGGCGCGCTCCTACTTCTCGCGGGCAACGCTGAAGCGTTCTTCCGTGTTCTCTGCGGGACGCTCGCCGTAGACCGCGCCGACCCGTGCGTACAGCGTCCTCCGCACCTTATGGGCGGTCGGGCTGACGGTGGCTCAGGATCATCAACCCTGGCGCTGCCTCCGGTCACTTGCACACTGTGCGTAAACATTCTCTCCTTCGTCTCCTCACTAACTTCTGACTGCAGATTTCGGGAGGGGTACGTGAAGTCGCTTTCCACACCGTCAGACCGTACAAACTCAACTCTTCTCCCTTATCTAGAATGGGTGAGTTGCGAAAAGCGTTGTGCGTGGCGTCGGTTTGCTAACTGTACCTTGATTTCATTGCCCAGCTTTGACTTTAGTATGACCTACGATGATGCCCGCGCATCGACCTGCTCGACTTGCAGGCCCAAGGCGGACTCGTCCAACTATTGGACCCCCAGTCTCTGGTTCAGGGCGCAGAATGGAACTTTCCGTCAAGTGCGTAGCGTTCACGCCTCGCCGGAGGTTGCTCACACTGGCAAATCGATAGGTTCAGCAGGATGGCATGACTGTGTACTACTTCCAACGGCCCAACGGCACAGCTCCACTACAGGCGTTCCCCAAGGTCAACATATAAGACAATAAGAAATGAACTGAATGCGCTGACTCGAGAGGGTGCCGCAGGGCTTCAGGATGATCGCGGGAGACCCGACGAAACGGTCATACGACAACTCGATCGAAGCTAGCCAGGTTACGCATATGTGCATCCAGCCCAACGCGCAGGACAGTTCCCAGACCAATGGGCTGCCCTCCATCCAATGTCCCGCCAACCTGAGAACGCAGGTCTTCTTCCCATCGTGAGTACTAGTATTACTCTCGTCGCAGTTTACACAAGCTGTCCTTTCAATCTACTGATTATCTTGCAGGTGCTGGAACGGCAAGGTTAGCAACGACGGCAACATCGTCGCTGTACTGTGAGACTGACTCCGTGCTCGTTAGGACGTAGACAGCGACGACCACAAGTCGCACGTCGCTTACCCTGACGGAGGCGACAACGGGGAATGTCCCCCTGGCTTCCCCGTCCGGCTTGTGTCGATCTTTTACGAGGTCAACTGGAAGACGGGGGAGTTCTCGGACGAGTGGTGGACGCCTGAGGGTGCTGATCAGCCATTCGTTCTGAGCAACGGCGACCCTACAGGATAGTGAGTACTGGCGTTATCCGGTGCTACCTGCGAAGTAACACGCCTTTGCAGCGGCTTGTGCGCATTACTGCTCAGCGGTACAATCCCGGACCACTGACCAGGTCTCAGCCACGGCGACTTCATCAACGGTTGGGACGTCGACGTACTCCAGAGCGCAGCCGACCAATGCCTCAATGGCTCTGGGTATGTACAAGAGCAATACTTCGATGCACCACTGATGTGTGCATCGCAGAGTCATTGAGGATTGTCATCTTCTCGAGTTGCGTGATCCCGACGAGATGGAAGACTGTATGCTCCCGCAGAGAGTTCCGGACACGATTGATGGTTGTACGTGAAACGTTCCTCTCTCTGGATATTTCTCAGGTATTGAGCTCGCACTCAGATGTTGATCGCTTGCCGGGCTGCAACGACGTAACGTCGGGTCCCGATGACGCCCAGATGCAGCCCCCGAGCTCGTGCGGTGCTACGACCCAGATATTGCCAAAGAACCAGACATGGACTCCCACCATCTCGCCTGTCGATGGCTGGACGATTCTTGGGTGCAGTGGTGATGACCCTGCCGCACGGGTCATGACTGGCGCCCGCTACACCCCTGGAGGGATGACGCCGCAACTCTGCACTCAGCTCTGCTCCGATGTATGTCGAGCTGTATTGATGGTCGCATCTTCGGCCTTGCTAACGTACTGTTGCACAGAATGGATTTGAGTATGCCGGTCTCGAATGGGCTTTAGGTCCGTAGCCTTTGCATCGAGTGCTCTCATGTGCTCATGAAGGCGAACACAGAGTGCTATTGCGATCACAACTTCGATACAAGCAAGCTGACGGCAAGGAAGTGCGACAAGCCGTGCGAAGGCGACCCCTCGCTCTTGTGTACGTTCTACTCATGCCGGGCTGCGGAACCAGCGCTCACCTGGCTATAGGCGGAGGTGATAATCGTCTCGCAGTTTATCAACAAGGTGGGCCCGGGAACGCACCTTCAACGACAGCTGCGCCGACTACGGAATCGTCTGCCCCGTCATCTACTGAATCGTCAGCCCCGTCGTCTACTGAATCGTCCGCCCCGTCGTCTACGGATTCATCTCCTTCGTCGTCTACGGAATCATCTCCTTCCTCTACCGAGCTCCCTCCATCCACCGAGCCTCCGGTTCCTTCGTGGACGTCGACCTCGCCAGAGCCAACGTCGGAGCCAACAACCGAACCTGTTTCAGAACCCACTCAGCTCCCTGACGGCAACGGCACTGCTATGGCGCAAGGGCTAGGGTGCTACATCGACAATCTGGAGTCCCCCGTCCTCGCCAATCACACCTCCACCGATATAAAGCAGACGGTGGATATGTGTCGTACGACGTGCTTGAACAAGGGCTACACATATGCTGGCCTCGTATGGTCCTGGGAATGCTGGTGCGCCAACGAGATTGCGAGCAGCGCACAGAAGACGGATGATTCCGAGTGCGACCTGCCCTGCGCTGGCGATTCGAGCGAGAAATGCGGTGGGGCCAACCGCATGTCTGTGTGGAACGCCGACGGGAAGGCAGATTCTCCGGGTACCACGAGCGTGCCCACGTCGCTCTCGCCGTCCACGACAGATATGCCGTCGACTACGTCTGCGCCGTCACCAACTGGCACGGATACCGGCGATGACGGAGACGCGGAGCAGTGCGAGGCGGATTACGACGACGATGATGCGGGTGACATGCAGCCGCCGTCAATGCGCTCGATCGACGACTTCTCCCCCGCAAAGCGGTCGTTGCATGGCAAAGGTGTCCCGAAAACCTTCTGAGAGGGTTAGGCACCCGGGATTTGGTCGGTCGTGCTATTTATCGTAGTTATTCTATTCGTGTTCCGTTGACAATGTGCGAGATGGCGCAAGATTTTGTAAAGGGGAGGAGTTCTAAGGCCCCCTTTTTGAATTCCGCCACGAACTCGGTATCTTGCTTCTTACATACAGTCCCGAACCCGCTCGTGCGTTATGAACTTCGACGGCTACAACGCAGAGGGCAGTCACCATCCTGCACGCATGAATCCGTGGTCGTCGTGTATGAAAGCTGCGAGGCTGACGGTCGACGATCAAGCATGTTGCCTTTGAAACGGACGAAGGCGTTGCATGGGTCTGGTTTGCGCGATTCTGAGGCACCCCAGAGCTGGAAGGGATCTTTAAGGATCTGCATACGTCGGGTTGACATCACGGTCGAGTGCAGTGGGCCTGCCGGTCAGCCTCGCTTGAGCCTCGCGGCGGCCGCATCTTGTCCTTGTCCAGCTATTCTCCCGCAACGAACAGCTTGGTTAAAGCCATGTTGAACGCACTCGCCAACTTCGTCCTGAACGTCGCCTTGTTCTTTTCCAAAACTACTCGCGACGAAAAGACCGTCGACCCGCTCCTCACGCTCAAGATGAAGGTCGCGACGCATCCCATCGAGCTCCTCGTCTCCACCTCGACATACAAGGAGTCTATTCCAAAGGCTCTTGACGCGCTCTACAAAGCCATTTCGGTGCACGATGTCAACCACTACCCCGACGTCCTCCAGTGCCGCGTTACGTCTGTTCTGCATTATCGCCATAGAACGAAGGCACACGAGCGCATTATCGTCAGGTACACCTTTAGCGAGGGCGGGAAAATCGACGTCCGCTTTGCCTCCCTCGACCGATATGTAGACCTGCGCGCAGCCAGAAGGAAACCATCTACACCGTGCGTGCTCATATTGGTCGTCCAGTGTTTTTCATCGCTTATTGCTGCCTGTAGAGAGCTCACAGATAGCTCCTCGCCGCAGCCGCGCTACGACGAGTTACGAATCGCGGATACGATCGCCTCACTAGGCGAGGGCAATTACAAGCTCGTCCGAGAGCTCAAAGTACCTGCAGCGTCGGCCCTCCACATTCTCGATGCCATCATTATCGCCAAAGTCGTGGGCGACTACGCACACCAGTATTCGGGGCTGAGTCATATGTGCATGTGGTACGCCACAGTACTCTTCCTTCTTCTGCGCGAGCACGCCGGTGCCAGTGCTACGCTGAGGGAGGAACCGTTCCTCAAGCGGGCCGGACACTGGGGGCGTATCCCGCTCGTGGACCCCGCCACCGGACGCCTCACTCTTTCGTCGAACCAGAACGAGGCCGCATTCCGCAATGCCATGGAGAAGGAGTACAGCAAAGGCGGCAAGACACAGGTCGAGATGGCCAAGCACCAAACGGAGATGCAGGAAAGCTTCGAGCTGACGAAGAAGGACAGCCTCGCCATCTTGCGCCCTCTCGTTACTGCCGGGCTCCAGGAAGAGCATGCCCGATTCCGCACAAAGACTGAGGAGTGCAGGGCATTCTTGGTCCGTCACAACTTTCTACCTTGCCTTCTGCTCTCTCACTAATGTTGGCTTGTATAGCGTGCAGCGGCCGAGTCGAAACAGAAGGATGCTGAGCTTGCAAAGAAGGATGCTGAGCTGGCAGAACTGCGGGCAGAGCTGGTGAGCATATAACACATCTTGCCGTCCACATCGCACGACTAATAAATGGCAGGCTGCTCTTCGTGCATCCGCCCCAGCAACCGCATAGGTAGCCTCTGTACAGAGACCGTGACTTAAAGGGCCCGGTAGACCCATCCGCGCAGACTCGGGACTGTGAGAGCTGTAAACACATAATGAAACCGTCTTCGTTCTTGGTCATGATACAATCCGGCCATAGAAAGCGATACACAGTAGCAAAGCGCTAAGTTCAGCTCTAGAATTCGGGCTCTCAAGCTTCGAGGCGAAGGGTCAACATTCGTCACCACGGTGTCGACGCGCGGAATCCCATGGTCTGCCCAATCGTCGTCTCTCCCGTCAACTGTAGCAACAAGACCCTCATCAGCGCCTAGCAAAACACAACTTTGAGAGGAGTAGACGTACAGCAGCATTGATGTGCTTATGGACCCAACACAAGTCTGCGTTGTATGCGTTAGAACATGACGTAGGAGGGATGGCGGCGAAAGGGCAGACGTACAGTCCACATACGACATGCCGTCATTGTTGCAGTCCTCGACCAACATATCCCCAAACGCCATCTCCGCCGCGTCCTCGTTCTGTCTTGCAAGAAGTAGATGACCGATCGTCCAGTTCTCGAGGATCCCACGTATCCGGACTGAATGTGGGTTGTCTAACTCTGGGAGGCCTTGCTGCAGAGGAGCGATTCGGGTTCAGCACAACGGCGGATGGACGAGCGGAGGACGCACCATCTCGCGATGCCAGTCTGTGACGCCGCGGACGTTCGACGTCCCGAAGAGCGCCTGTAAGAGCTCGGGGTCGACGGCGTACCCGATCCACAATACCGTATACACGCCATTATCTGCACCATACCATCAGTTTCATCTGCCGGGCCACACCTGGACGACGCACCGATGACATACACCCCATCGGGCTCCATCCACATGTACCCATCGCGCAGTGTTCGCGTAGGCTCCGTATGCAGCGAGAGGAGGAGAGGATATAGATGTCGGAGGAGATCGCGGACGCCCCATGAGAGGATGAGGTGCGCGTGGAAGTTGCGCACGTCCGAGTTGACGGATCCGCCTGACACCGCCAACGCTCAGCGTTGCACACGCATAAAAGCAGCAGAAGACGCACCCTTTAGGCATTTCGTTTTCAGGATACCCAGTGCGTACAGTGGAAGTGTCTTGAGCGCCTCGGGGAGGATGAGCTGGCGTGACGAGATTCAGCTCTTATAGAACACCGTCATCTACGAGCGAGGCAATAGTAGCGTACCTGTGATGGAGCCGTAGACGCTGCGCAGTTCTTCCTGTACGCAAGGAGCATAGTACACGCCTGCTCCGTCAACTCGTCCTTAATATCCCTTAAACTCTTGCTCGTCATTCTCGCCACCGCTGCCAAGTCTCCCTTTAGCCCCAGACAGAATAACTTCGACTCAGACTCACCGCGTCTGGCAAGATACGCCACGACAGTCTCCACATCCACCTGCCGGAAAACGCTCCCCGCAAGCGCCACGACCGGCAACCCCAGATTGCACACCCTCACTCTCCTCTCGCCACCCCGAGTCGTATACAGCGTGGCGCATTGTACGTACGCCATCTCGCGTTCGTTCAGTGAAGAGCTCGAGGCGTGTTCGAGTACGGCGAGGAGCATTCGCGTGCGGTTGAGCAAGCCGAGGGAGGTCGTGGAGGGGGAGGTTTGGTGGTGTGTTCCTGCGTAGCCGGAGACACGGAGACCTAGAATAACGGGTTAGCGAGGGCACTGAGGAGGGAGGGAGGAGACGGACCGCGTGAACATCGTACGCGCACGGAGACGTCGTACCCTTCATCCTGGCCTACTAACCGTCTTAACCCCCGCACCAGCGACTGCGCGTCTCGCACAGCATCGAACGCGGGGAAGAACAATATCTCGCCGCCGGTGAGGGTAGGCAAGATCCCTGGCAAAGTCAGTACCGTTACGACAAAGGGGGGAGGGACGAAAACGCACCCACGCACCGATTGAACCGACATCGACAAACCTCCTCGGACCGAGGACCAGCGATACGCCCACGCCGCCCTCAGCGCACTCCTCCGCCAAACTCTCATACAGTCTGTCGCGCGGGACGAACAGCTCCCTCTCCTTGCCAGAGTTGTACAGCCCGCTCTCGTCCGTGCGCGGTTGCAACACTCCAGGACCCAGCGAGGGTAACGAGTGCGCGAAGGTGATCAAGTGTCCGCCTGTAGATGCCAGGGCTGCGAAGCCAGCGCGGATGGCGGGGAGGAGCGCGGAGGAGCGGGCTGTGGTTTGCGCAAAGATGCGCGAGGGGATGTCGGTGAGGAGCGTGTCGAGGTGGAATCGAGACTGCGTCGGATCGACGAAGAGGTCGTCGCGTAGGGGTACGAAGACCTCGTCGATGTCCGATACCACGAGCATGTGCGGCTCTTGCTACAGTAGGGTGTAAGCGAGGGAAAGTAGATACCGTGCCAACTTACTGTGCAGTTGTAGAAACAGATCTCGCGGTCGAATGTGAGGATCGCTACGCGCGACAGATATCCGTCGTCCAGCGCAGCGCGGACAGCTGCACAAGCTGCGGCTGTAAATCCGGACTCGACGGCCTCTGCAGTGACCTCTATCGCAAAAAGAACGTGCAGCGGTACGGGTGGACGCGGTCCAGTCGCGGGAAAGTCGGACGCGAAAGAGGGCTCTAAACGCGGGACGGGCTGTGTGGACCAGTACTCCTTCGGCACTGCAAAGTCGACCGTGCCGACTTGCAACTCTGGACGTTGGTCGTGATCAAGTCTGCGCATGGGCTGGGTCATGGGGTTGAGATTCGAAAAGTACTCGCTCGAGACTGTGAGATCGTGAGTGCGAAGCTACACATGCCATCGGTGGACACACCTTCTGTCTCTGCGCCGCATAGATTGCATGCCCAGCACTGTCCGCCGCGCGTCCATGTACACCAGCTGTTGATGTAGCCCGCGCACTTGACACAGCGCGGTGGGCCGTTGGGACCAAAGTCGACGAGCGGGACGGGCGTCTCCCGAGGTGGTTGCTCAGCGAGCGGCTGACAAGCGACAGCCAGCGGTATAGAGCATGTCGACGCGAGGTCGTTGTCCTTTGGGATGGCGTAGGCAGACATCCGCATGAAGCGCGGTGCAGAATTGCCTGCATGTGGCGTAAGCACCGAACATGAGAACACAGCTAGATCGCGCACCTTGGTCGACAGCGACGTATCGCGACGAGGACAATGGTAAAGGCTGCTCTGAAGCCAGAGTGTAGTAGTCCTCGCCGTCCCACAACGCCTGGTCTTGCACGGCGACGGCGACCGGCGAGGGAATGGCGTCCGCATTGATATGGGCGCGCAGGCCTGGGTACTTCTGGCCCGTGCTATGCGGAGGCTGGCTGATAGCTTGGCGAGTCCCATCCATGTTGTCGATTCGTCAAGTCTAATGTTGCGGGCTCTCCAGCAGAAGTAATGCTGCAAAGCAAGTCCAATTAGTCACAGATAGGCCCATGAAGCTTGAAGACTGAAGTGGAGAAAGGTTCCATGGTAACTGTAGAGATGTACTTACTCGACTCGTTATACTTTGTAAATGACGTGAGAGTAAGAGGTCAAGAGCTTTGCATGCCGGCCGGCGCGTTCCGCGTCACACCTTGCCTTCAAAATGTTCGCGCCGGCCGTCCAAGTCGCCCGTCGACGCGTCTGGCGCTCCCAAATCGTTCTTGGGCGTCGTCTAGCTTCTAAGCAGGTCAAAACGAACAAGCCTGTGACGTACAACGCGACTTCCAAGCCTGATAACGCGCCGTCGCTCATACCGTTCTTGGAACGACACCCAACGCTCATGCGCGCGTTCAAGAAATTCGCCCAATTCGTCTTCAAACAGTCTCCCAAAACGCTGGCTGGCGTGAGCGGTGTCAGGATATACGAGTCCATATCCGATCTCCATGTCAAGCACTACCAATTCTTCTACGAAGGTGCGTTCAACACGATTTTTGGCACTGCGGATATTTCTTTCCCATATTTCTATGCTCTACTACGGTAGATATATGCGTTTGAACGCGTCGAGACGCGTAGGAACACGGGCGCGCATTCCACTTCTACGCGCAGAAGCTTTCTTCAATGTGAAGCTAACGCGTCCTGCAGAATGTGCATTGCCTGCCACCTTTCAGACCTGGTTTCGCATCACGAATCTGCACGCCTGGCTGCTCGTCGTCCGCTTCCGCGCGCTGCAAAAGGAGCACGGCCGTCTCTTCATCCAGGCTCTCGTCACCAACTTCTTCGAGGACACGGAGATACGCATGCGTGACGCGCTCACTTTCGTTCCGGAGGGGAAGACGAAACCCGTCGCGCCACCAGAACGCGTCGTAAAGAAATACATGAACATCTACCGCGAACAGTGGAACGGCCTGCACTTCGCCTTGGACGTCGCGCTCGCCAGCCCGACCAACGCAGACGCTGAACTCGCCGCAACGGTGTGGCGCAATTTCTTGAGTGGACGCGGGGCGAGAGGGATAGATGGGTTGGAGCCGCTGGGCGAGGAGGACCTGCCGGAGCTCGAGACGGGCAAGGGCTCCATCAAGCCTACAGCGGACGCGGACCCGAACGTGTCGCTCGAACGATACGTCGAGTTCCCGCGTCTCATGTTCGCGCTCTCGCGTTATATTCGCGCCGAGACCATTCGTCTTGCGGATATACCGGACCACGAGATCATTTCGGGCAACCTCGGCGAGTGGAGGGCGATAGATCCCACCGTCAACATTAGTCGCGAGCTCCCGCCATGATCGTCATCTTGTCGCGAAAAGTATGTGACACACGCTATTATTATTCACGCAATCAATGCAGCAGCGGTTCTTCTTGCACGTACGAAGTCCTCATGAAGCAAGGGCTGCATCAAGCCTACAGCGGACGTGGACCCGAGCCTGTCGCTCGAACGATACGTCGACTTCCTGCGTCTCATGCATCTCTCATGTTCGTGCTCTCGCGTTATATACGCGCCAAGAAACCAATCGGCTTGTGGACCACGTGATCATTGCGGGCAACCTCGGCGAGTGGAGGGCGATGATCCCTCCGCCGACGTTGGTCGCGAGCTCCCGCAACCAAGGCCTTCATCTTGTCATAACGCGCGCTATTATTGTTCACACAATCAATGCAGCAGCGGTTCTTCTTGCACGTGCAAAGTCCTCAGACGCGCCGCCGGACCGCGGAACGGTCATGCGCGTCGACTCGTCATAAGCAGCTTCGACGACGCGGATGCGTACAGCGAAGGCCCTCGCACACCATGCGCTCCGTCCTCGTCGCCTGCGCACTCACCTCGCAGCTCGTTGCCGCGCGTTTCTTTTGGCCCGATATCACGCACATCTTCTCCTTCGGCGACTCGTACACGGACACTATCGCCCGCTTCGACTTTACCACGCATGCGCTCTCTGCGCCAAACGATGCTGCCGTCAGTCTGAGCCGCGTCATTTCGCACGTGCTGAATTCACGTAGACGACGGCAGGCGGGCGGATGTGGATCGAGTTCCTCGCGCAGACGTACAATGTCACAGCCGACCTCAAGGTGTTCAACTTCGCGTACGTGTACTTGATACGTGTGCACCGTGGCTGATGTGTATCTGACAGATACGGCGGTGCTGTGACGGACTCGAGCCTCATCGCGCAGTCGTCGAGCGCGACACAATCGTTCAAGGACCAAGTAAACAACTTTCTCCTCCTGCAGTCTACACCCGCTGCGCAAGGCTGGAAGAGCAGCAACGCGCTGTTCCTCTCGTTCTTTGGTGCGCACGTCCTGTTTCCTAAGAGACTTCTGACACTGTGTAGGGATAAACGACGTGGGCAAGTCGTTCTGGTGGACGAACGCGACGCGCGAAGAGACAAACGCGCGCGTGATCGCGTCCTACTTTGAGCGGCTAACTATCCTACGCGGTCCGCTTCCTCTCCGTCCTTACGCGTTTCTCGCTGACGTATGTAGACGCCGGCGCGCGCAACTTCCTTCTCCTCCAAGTACCCGACATCTCGCGCACGCCGAACTTGATCAGACAAGGCGCACCCAACGCGACTCTCCAATCCTCGATGAGCGAGAACTATAACACTCAGCTCGCACGCGCTGTTCAGGTGTTCCAGCGTCACTCGACGAGGGTGGGAAAGGTCGTTGACGTGAAGATCCACCCGACGAGGGAGTTGTTCAACTTTGCGCTAGACAACGCGGGTGTGCTGGGCTTCGAAAACGTGACGGGTATGTACGTTACGCTGCGCAAGTTGACGAAGTACGGCTTACGACCTTGAAGCGGGATGGTGGACGGGTCTCGCGCCGGAGCAACAAAGCGGGGTATCGCTCGCGACGTATTTCTGGTGGAACAAGTGCGTGGTGGCTGTACTCTCCCCGCTTCCTGTTCCTAACGAGTTCGTCCCCCCAGCTTCCATCCTACGTGGGGAGTGCATGAGTGAGTCGTACCTTACGAGTCCCGCTGGCGTGGTAGAATATTGACATCCTCTGAAGCCTGCTCGGGCATAGCGTATCAACGTTCCTCTCGCGGTGGTCTGGGTTGTGATTTACAGCGAGCGTGCTCGTGAAGAAGTTGTCCCTTATGCTAGGTACTAAGCGTTGCCACACGCCCCATGCCCTGTGGTGATCCCGAAAAATGATTATTCTCATTCGCTTTTGTATCCACTGTCCACGCCTTCGTCCCGTCCTCCAAGCTGAAGCACCCTCCCGTCCCTCAAGGCCTCCTTCTGCACACCGTTCCACCAGTCGCGCGCCGGGGTCGCATTACGGTTCACAGTCTGCAATCTCGAGACGACGATCTCCGTCCCACCTTCGCACCGTATGCGGAGCGCGCCCAGTTTCTTGTCGAATGTACATTCCCCCGGAGCGTGGAGGAACGGCGACGGCGTCTCGATATGGGGAAGGACACGGACGTCGTGCAACTTGACAGCGCCGTTCACGCCGAAGGGTATTGTCGTCGTGAGGTGTTTCTGAAACCAGAGGTTGGTTATGTGTAAGTAGCGGTCGGCCAGGGGGAAGGGGAGGTGACGAACCTGTTGCCCGATGCCGCGGTATGTACGCTCGACCTGTGCAGCGTCCCAAGTAGCCCAGTCGATCTGTACATGTTTCGCATGGATGGCAGGCGCGTGTGACGCCTGTGCGTCGTCCTGCGGTACCGGCTCGACAGTCCCCGCGAGCAACTGCCGTAGGACGCGAACGAGAAGGGGACCACCGACGTCGGCGAGTTTGGTGCGTAGACCCGTATACGTCTCGTCCTCCGCAATGGGCTATTCCATCTTAACCAAACGTGTAATTCGCGAGAAGATGCAAACTTACGACTTTCTGCATTCCCAGTATAACGCCCGTGTCGATACCCACACCTCGTGGACTGAGCTCGATAACCGTAGCACCCGTCTCGCGCATCCCGCGCGCAATGGCCCATTGTACAGGCGCTGGTCCACGTAATGCTGGTACGAGAGAACCGTGCACGTTGAGCTTTTGGTAGCGCGGGAAGGCGTCGAGGATGCGGTTCGGAATGATCTTGCCAAAGGACGCTGTGAGGAGCAATGCGCGGGGGTGTGGTTCCCCATTCTGTGCTCGTAAAGATTCAGGCAGCTATGTAAAATAATAGTATAAGTACCAGAAATCCAAGGTGCTGAACGACTGACAGAGTAAGATTTCCAGCAGTTGCGCGAGTGCGATAGCGTTGTGACCGGGACGCCGAGGTCTTCACCGAGGAGACGCAATGGAGCTGCGGTTCTATGGGTATCAGGCTGGATTGGCCGCGTGCGGGACTGGACGGCAGAGCTCTACGCACAAGCGACGGTCTTGTGCGCAGATTTCGCGTCCGCGTTCGTGGCAATATACATCTCGTCCCAGACGTCTGCAAGACAAAATTATAGAGGGTCAGTATGTAACCGCATTCAGAAGAGAGCTTGGCGTACCGCGGGCGTCGTATACTGCTTTAAAGACGGCGCAAGAAAATTCGTCGCGGCCCATGAAGACGACTTTGAAGCCCTCCGAGGTCCCAGAAACGGTAGAGTCGAGGCGGATGAGCGTACGCGCTCTGAGTAAGTTGTGTCGCTGCAGTGCATTACAGCAAAGCATCGGCACGCGCTAGGGGAGCCGGTCAGGTGGCCAAGCGCGCATTGGAACACCGACTCGACGCGTCTCGCGTCGCATCTCTTAAAGAATGTTGTCTCGTCGTGTCTACAGTACTTATTATCCCAAGTCCCTCCTTGCGATGTCACATAAGTAGCTTCCTCTTACTGACATCCGTTCCGCGATCACAACAACGTAAGTACGACTCCAAGCTTCGTCCTCATCGCCGGAAGGCGTAAGGTTGTCCCGCGTAGAGGTTGGAGATATATGTGGGAGACAGTTGCAATGAATCTGGGTCGTCTGGGCGAGATCTCCGAGTCCGAGGCATGCGGGCAGCGCTCGCGTTGCCAATGCCTGGGATCTCCTAGATCTAGAGCACAACGCAATCTTCTCTCGCGCGTCTCTTCGTATCCATGAAACCCTTCTCTCACGCGATTTGTCCTTCTTGCGCGCGATAGTCACGGAGAGCGGTGGGCGTCTCCTCTCCACAGCTGAGCGTCTCGCCCGCAACCCGGTGCGCGCGCAACTGCCACCGTCTCTTCCACACTCACATCCTTACTGAAGACTGAAGAGACTCAGAGTTCCAAAGTCATCACAACTGTCCATATCGTCAGCACCATCTCGCAGTGCGGGGAAACCGGCCTCGCAGCCGGCGTCCGGAGAACACGGCAGCACCTCCGAGGCGCCGGCCAAATTTCAACTTGGACACCGTTGCATCATCCGCGCAAATAGCCAGGGGCACAGTGCAGTTACATGGCCACGCACCGCGGATCTGTCGCTCAGTGAGGCACCGACGTCAGTTACTCCCCTTGGCCCTGTGCTTACAGTATTAGTCTCCCTGACAGACGAAACAACCCTGAGGCCTGAGGTACAGTAACAGTTGCGACGGTGGTGCGTGTTACGGGTACGTATGTGCGGTATGTACAGGTAGTGGATAGGTAGGTAGAAATGCAACATCCCATGATGAGAAACCCATGAAGAAAAGGACAAAAGTGCTGACGCGAGCAGTAAATAGCAATATGTAATGTATGAGGGGTACAGTCAATCGACCGGCGCCGCGCAGCATGTCGTCGTCGGCGGCGATTGTCGGTTGTGGATGTGGGTGCCATAGCAGCGGCATCGCTCAGTTGCTCTCTTCCGACGACGCGCGCAGTCGCCGCAGCGGGAGCGTCGCGATGTCGTTCGCGTCGAGCGTCGTGCTCATGCGGCGGTTAAATACGACGCGGTAGGGGTGCGCGCGCCCGCGCTCGCGCTCGAGGGAGCGAAGGTGCTTGGACACGGCCGCGCCGGTGAGGAGTACGGCGGACGTGCGCGCGTTGTTGCCGTCTGGTATCCAGAGGAGTGCGTTGGCTTCCTCGGCGGCTGAGGGGACGAGGCGAACGGACGGCGAGCGCGAGCGGAAGCGTGGGGAGCTGGAGCGGGAGGTCGTAGGGGACGACAACGAGGGTGTAGAGGGGTACGAATCGGATGCGGCGGAGGAGCTGCTGCTGCTCGAGGAATTGGAGCGGTTGCGAGGGACGTGCTGGAAGGGAGCGCGATGCGAGGACTAGTATGACTAGAGTGAGCGAGGGGAGGTGAAAGACGACAAGTGCGGGACGTACGTCGTCTACGAGAAGCTTGGGGGCAATAAGTTGAGGTATGCAGGGCGGGACGATGCGCTCGGGCAAGAGGTTGAGGGTGTGGAGAGGAGGCAGAGTTGCGTCGGTCATTGATACAAAGCAAGGCGTCGAGGTCGTCGTAGTAGACATTGTGTGGTAAGACGAGAGAGGTGCGAGGTCGAGGCGAGGAGAGGAGAGAGACTATTGAGACAAGTTGTCGTAGGCAGGCACCGTGAATATAAATGAAAAGTCGTGTGGAGACGTGACGACCTGCGCCGGGAGTGGTTGGTGATTTGTTTTGGAAGATGGTTGCGAGACGGCCGTCCGACATCTTGCGGGTAACCTCCGCCCGGTATTTAACGACCTCGTCTCCACGTCGCCCCCCACCCCAGCCAGCGTTATTGTCCGCCACAGTTCTGTTGCAGTGGTGATTGTCGCGAGAACAACTGGACGGCGGCCATCGACGAAGTCTTGAAAACAATGGCGGTTGACATGACAGGCGCGCGGTTCCGGCAATTCCCTTTTGTTTGTCCTCGACCATGGCGACCGGCCATTGTAAGAGGAACCATTGACCTGAGCATCCTCGCGTTACTTTCCCCGCATTACACTAGTACTCTGCTCCCTATTGTCGTCCATCACATGCTCTCCATCAACGGCCAAGTTCTTACTATGTGCGCCCGATGGAGAACTAGGCCTGCGTCTGTTGCTCTTCTGCAGGTGCCATACACGTCTTAGCTGTCTCAGCCTGCGCCGGCGACCCTCATCTGCTGTACCGTAGCGCGCCACATCCGTCCGCGCGTGGTGATCACATGTATACCGCTCGCCACCTGTGCTGGAGCGGACGGCGTTGCAATGAACGACTGCCATCCTACTGGAACTCCTCTGACAGCGTCGACCGATGCGCTGGGCCCTGCACTCGTTGTCAATCGGCAGTACCGCAACGGCGCTTCGCTTAGGAGCAGTCGCTGTGCGACACGTATGCAGCGAGGTTCAGTCTGTGCGCTCAGCGCCATCGCAACGACTGCCCCTGGTACCCTGCATAGGAAGCCGCCACGGTCGACGCCCACGTTTTGCGGACCGAGGGGCCATACCCCTCCCCTGACTCGCATGGCGTTGTCACTCTGTGCCTAACCTGGCATATCTTCCTCGCAACCGTGTAGAGTTGGCTCAACTACGTGTCGCAGCAGTCACTCTCCCCTTACGACGCGCTGTAACATAGTCTGCAGGAGACTCATGTGTCAACTCTCAGAGTGACATTCTGTTCTATTGCCCGCGCGCCGGCGCTTCAGGGATCGTCCATCACTCGCCACCGACTGCTATGCAAGATACAGTACCGTGAGGTCCCTCGTAACGACTGCAGCCGCGTGACAGCTCCCAATCCGGCCGTACAAAGGGTGCCTGCACTGCATCCGAGTTGGTTGAAAAGGGAGAGCTGTTATTCTTTGCACTCAGCAGCACGTGAAAGGGGGAAAGCGCTCTTTGCGTGAATACGACGATGATCAGTGGAACGCGAGATACAGCGCATTTCATACAAGATGTCCGTGGAAATTGGTGACGAGAACGGAGGCTCAGCGCAAGACAGCGTCAGGGATGATGGACACAGCACCCTGGAATCTGTCATGAAAGGCCATGAACGCGGGTACGTAAACTGGCGGACCTTCTTTTGTACACCCTGAGCAGAACAATAAGGTGAAGATCATTCCTCATTCGATTTGGAGTGAACTTACGAATTCATCCCATACTAGAGAAGCACAAAGCGCCGTTTGGCCAAAGAACACCTCCACTTTGAAGTCGACGCGCCAGTATTGCTTTCCCGTCGCGTTGAGCATGGGCTTCAGGCTGTTCCTAAGCCCCGAGAGATCCGCCTTCAGCGCGCAGACGCGTCGTAGGGCGGGATCGTATGCGATACCGTCGACGTCACGGACCCACGTCGGGACCTTATCGCCGTCAGCACAGAAGAGGTCGCCTTGAAATTCCCCAAGTTGAGAGGCAGATGGTTTGGTGTCGTAGAGTTGGAAGTACTGGAAAGAGGCTGATTCGTTGCTGTGTATGACTTGATTCTGCGGTTACAACTTGTGAGTGCCAGTGCTGAGACGGTGACAGGGCTGGAATGTAGTACTACTCCGGAGCCAGCAGCAGAAATTCACCTTCACCACCAGCGGACTAAACAGGCCGGGGACGCAAAGTCGACCCTCTTGACTACGGAACCTGAGGTTTGCTCGTTCGCAATGCAATTCAGGGTGGTAGTCGCCGAAGACTTGTACGCCGTATGTGGCCCTGGCAGCCCGCGCAACGACAACTTGCTTGGCAAACCAGATGCAAGCGCCCTCAGCTGCTGCCTTCTTTCTAAACAAACGCAATGAGAAACCCATCGCATCGGAGGAGTGTGCTCACGTCGCTTCGTCAATCAAGCTCGCCTTGATACCGCGCACGGTGAGGCAGCTCTTTATAAACTTCCGAAGGTACTGGGACTCTGCAAATCCTCCGACCAGGACAACAGCCTAATAGATATGTCAGATACGTCAAGGGAGCACCGACGTCCGGGGCGAACCTTGCAGGTAACCCCGGCTCGCGACAGAATCTCATTGACGCTCTTGATGATGACAGCTATTGGGCCTTGAAAAATGTCCGACAGTTCGGTACTAGGGATAGAACCTGTCGGTTGTCTTTACTTGTCGTGGTGACCAGCGTTGCGCACCGGTTCAACCTGACTCGGTCAGCACCAAGAGTGATGAGCTGGTCATTTCCGTCAAATCTGCGTTTCTAAGACACGATATTGCGTCAGCCTCGCCAATACAGCGGCAGTATTAGAAGTGAGCGTACCGTTTTCTTCTCCCATTCCGCGACGAATGCAGCAACGTAGTGTTCACAGTAAGCGCTCGAGTTCTTCAGTTTCTTCCGCAAGAGCGATTCCGCCTCCTCATCGAGCAGCGCGCTACCAGCCTGGACACATTCACTAGCAGTCACCTCCTCCAGCTGCAGCGGGTCCTCCGAGAGACACCGGTATATCGTTGTGTCGACCGTAGAACCCCCAGCGTCGAGGACAGCAAAGCACGTGCCCTGATGCAGCCATTGATCAATGTCGTTGCTGTATTGGATAGCGAAGTGCACGGAGGCCTCGGATTCCGTCACGAATGACAAGCGCCGCGCGTCGAAGTTGTAAGGGAAGACACCGGCATCGACGAGGACTTTGCGAAGGAAGCCTTGCTGAACGGCGTCCCAGCCGTTAGGGATGGCCAACACGACGTGGTAGTTCAAGCTTGTTCGCGCCGTGACTTCGTCCGCATCCACCGAAGTCTCCTGCACGAACTTCTGCGCGTGCTTGAATACGTAACCGATGAAGTCTCTGTAGACTTTCTCCACGGTTACACCAGGCGGCAGCTTAGGCGGCGTGATTTTGTTCTGCTGGCGCAGCCGCTCTGGATGGAGGAGAAGTTTGAACCACTTGACGAGAGGACCTTCGAAATCGGAAGAGTTCTCGATCGCCTCGGCGCCGAACTGCACTGCGTCGCCACGGTTATCGTAGCGGACGACGGACGGAACTTTGCATTCGCCTGTTGAGATGATGAAGCATCTGTCAGTAGACGAATTAACGGTATACAACAATGCGTACCTTGAGCATCCTCCTGACCTAGCCATCGAGTAACCATACAGAATCTCGGCGTGGATCCCTTCCGGAGATGGGCGTACGAGACGGCCGCTGCGGCACTATGGTCATGACGAGCGTTAGAGTTGTAGTAACGTACTCATTGTAGTGCCCAAGTCGATTGCGAAGACCAGTCTGTCTGGCCCATTGTACGTCCCCATGGGCATCGTGGATGAGAGATGGAGGGATGTGGCCAAGGGGCGCCTAGAGCGGAGGAAGCAAGACAGGCGTCACCCGGTTAAGGCGACTGGCAGCAATAGAAGGTCCGGATCCCGAGCAGCAGGAGCTCGAAACGTCCTAATAGTTGCGCGTTTGGGATAAGACGCTATGCTTCCTGGAGTCCCTGACAGTAGTCTTGATGTCATGGTTCGCCCACTGGCAGAACACTGAGGCCACGCTGGAGAGCCCCAGAAGTGGGCCTATTTACCGCAGAGTGAAATCTGAAGAGGGCACGTGTTCCTGCCAATGTCGTGTACTGCGGCTTCGTCTCGGTTCGGGAGGTATAGGCAACGGGGCGCGCAAGAACGTTCAGTGACCTGTGCATGGAAGACGTCCGCTTGCTGTTCGCCGGTCGAGACAGCGCTTCGTATGGAGCACCGATAGGTTGTTCCCATGCCGTCTACGTCGATAATGATACGTGCGAATGCAGCTGAATCGTCACAGCGGGCACAAGCCTGAGATATTGTCAAAAGCGCAGATTGAACGCTGGAGCCGGCGGAACCTCTTGGAGGGCAGAGGATAAGTAGTACAGATAGCAAGACAGCGCGGTACTGTACAGCATAGATCGGACTCATTCAGAATTCTAAACTCTGCGCAGCTGCACACGCGTCAGCGCACAATCATGAACGACCACCGCAACTCACCTTTACGCCCCTGCCTAGCCTCCTGGATAATGCCCTGCGCATGGCGCTCAAGCATCTCGACGTACGGCTTCAGACTCGTCTTCTCCCACCCGCCAGGCACGCCGTCCAGTCGATCGAGTTCGCTGAGCAGCTGCCCGACGGTCGGCACGCGCTCCGGGTCAAAGTCGTCCACCGTCGCCGGGTCGACGGGCACACACACGCGACCTGTCGACGGGTGCACGCAGAAGGGCGCTTTGAGCAAATGGTTGCGGTGCTTGGACACTTCCATGTCGAGGCGCGGGTACATGTACTGCAGGATGATTTCTTCCATCGCGTGCAGAACGCTCGACTGCGTCTGTGTCGCGTGAGCACGACGTGTAAAGATGACGGATTACGGACCTTCTTGTCGCGCTTACGCAACTCCTTGACGAGGTCCTCCCATTTCCTGCGCGATGTGCGTTCCGTGTCGGACTGCCACGTCTTGCGCAGAGAGTCTGCGATGTCGGCGTTGCCGAGGAGTTTGAGCAGGTCCTCCCACTGCTCTTGGTTCTTGAAGCAGTCCTGGTCGTGCAGGATGAGACCGTCAAAGTTCCAGCGCGTCGCAGGGTCGCCTTCTTTCGGGTTCAAGATGCGCACGGCGCTCCTAGACGAACGTTAACGACAAGACTTTGGGCGAAGGGTCGACGCACGAAAGGGCAGGATGGAGCTCGCCGTTCTTGAAGCGGACATTGACCTTCTTGGCCGTGTCCTTGCTGCCCTTGACGACCTCGAGCCAGGCCATGAGCGCACGTCGCTGGTCGTCGGTGAGGTCCATCGCCGCGGCGTCCGACACCCAACAATGGATTCCACGCCGACCGGAGTAAACCCAGAGCAGCTGCCTGTACCCAAACTGATTACGCAGGCCAGAGTCTAGGACACGAACCGCGGCCGCGATGAAGCCCCAGCAGCGCGCACAGATCTTCTTGTCGGTGCAGCAGGTGCGCACGGAGTCGTAATCGGTCATGTCGATATCGAAGACCAGTTCACGACGCTGAGGCTGGAGAGCTCCGGGCCGCATGACTTTCTTGTCCTTTGGGCGGGCGTTGTAGATGGCGCCTATCTCGAAACGCGTCGGCGAGCGACGACAGACTTCGCGTTGGAATTCCTCAGCCGTAGCGAACGACTGGTAGCGCAGATAGACATCGCCCTGGAGTGTAAAAGCAAATTCGCGATGCGTAAAAAGCCTGGAAGGCGCATGGTCCTGGTTGAGCCAGTGGAAGATGGCTTGGTATGGGTAGAGTCGCTTGTAGAACTGGAACATAACCTGCGGCTGCGACACATCATAGTCCACATTCATCCTGAAGTCGTTTCAGCGTCAAATGCTTTTAGCCACTGCGCCACGCACGCGTCATCCTTTGAGGCCATGGTGAGGAGACACGTCAAGACGCGCTTTAAAGCGGAGCTGCCGGCAAGATCCTACGCTCGGAATCGGCCAGATCCGAATGGCGGATCCATCTCTCTCCCGACCATATCGCTCTAACCGTAGAAACACCGATTTATCCTCGATGTCGAGCGCAGGAGTCTCGCTGCTGTATCAGAACTTCTGCGGAGCCGAGTGGCCGTTTGACTCGAATGTCAATCTGGACGAAATCCCGATCGTGTTGCAGCACTTCAGGGCACGCTTTCGACGGGACGAGATTGTCCTTTGGGAGACGTCCCTCCCTCCCTTTATGGTGCTCCCGTGTTTTCAACGTCTCCAATCGATCCATATCTCCTCCGATGCCATACGGGGCGATTCCCCACCCTTTGCTCCTAACCAGTCCTCGCCGCTCTTTCCCTTTCTTGTTGATCTCGAGATAAACAGCATGCACAAGTGCCCATCGTTGCACTGGATCTGTGCTGTTCTTGGAAATACTCCTCGTCTAGAATCATTCGCGCTTTGGGGGTACAGCCGACATCCGCTTACGGAGACACGCGACGATACGCCTTCCCTCGTCTTAGCTAGGTTGAAGACTGCCAAGTTCATTGGCAGTTACCCCCCTCAGGTCATAGCGTGCATTGTTTCAGCGTCTTCTCCTGCGCTCCTGGAGCTCTCGTTTACTGCCCAAGGCTCCTCGCAAGCCATATTCGACGCACTGCGCAACTCTCCGCCCTCTCTTAGTCAGCTCAAAGTCTCCGGCTACTCCAAAGATGATCGCCATCTAGTCGCCAGCCAAGTTCGCAGCTTCATCGCTGCCGGTACACGCCTTCTGCACCTGGATCTCCGCTACCCAGAGGATCCAGAGGATTGGGATCATTTCCAGTACTCCTACTTCCAGCACGATAATCTGCGACTTCGCAGTCTAAAAATATGGGTGTATAGGGAACTTGATTCTCCGCCATCCCAGGTTCTCCTGCGGCTCGCAGAACTCCTGTCGACTCCTCCGCCAGCCCTCTCTTCACTGCGGTACCTGACGGTCAGCGCACATCTTGGCGTGTTCTCGGAGGCAGAGAGACTGCTGCTGCAGGTGGTCTGCTGCGAGCGACGGATTACGTTTACCCCACCGGCGTGATCAGTTTCGGGCAGACGGATCGCTTGGTTGCCGGACGGTGCTCTTTCTCAGCTTAGAGGACTTGCACCTGTGATGTGCTGCTTGCATTCTGCACGCTTCTTGTCATAGGTTAAGCATTGTGTACCAGTCATATTTACATGCGGTGTATCTTGGGGCACTCCAACAGTCTGAGCGAGCTTGACTCGATCTGGACGATATGCGAGTAGGGATAGGATAGGATAGGATAAATACATAAGACAGAGGTCCAATCAGTAACCCCCGTTCCGCTCTATTCGCACCAGTAGAGCCGGACGCTCCCCTTACGCCTGCGCCGATCTTCCCGCATACCTTCCACCGCCGGCCGGACTGGCAGGTTGTCGAGTAAAACCCTGTGGGAATGAACCCCGGTTCTCCGGGAATCTATATAACTCCTCGACAGCCACGGCTTCCACCATGCAAGGATTAAGTCTAAGCAGGCCGCAAGTGAGCACTGTTCAGCCGTTGTAGACTGCTTTGTCCGTCAGCGCGCGCCCCCGTGTGCGAAGGGCCCGTCTGTCCCGGTGCGGTCCTCGAGCCGATGCCTCCGAGGAGACAACGACGCGCGCAGCCGGGCAGGACATACACTCACCAATAAGTCCCCGCAAATGGACTAGGGACGATACATTGGTGTTTTGCTGAAGATTTCCAGGACGTTGCGCACAAATCGTGCAAACGTCGGCAACGCGCCTTCGTGAACCGAAAGAAGCTGGATGATCTGCAAGGGCTCTAGCGCGAGCAAAGCTCTCGAGAGCTCCGCATGTGTCGCGCCTATTGTGCGCCAGAACGTCGCCCGGAGCTCGCGGAGGTCAGCAGACCCGTCGCACAGCAGCAGCGCGTGCACCTCGTCTTCCACGCCGTCTTCACAGAAGCGGCAGAGTCGCTGGTTGTGGGGAATGTTTTCCCATCTCAGTCTCTCCACCGCCAAGGCATGGTCTGAGAGGAGTAAGCGCGTCAAAGCGACACGGTGTGTCGGGATTGGGAGGCGCAGGTACGCCCGAAAAGACAACGGCGGTGCCTCTCCCCACGATCCACGGTCGTGAGCGGTCTCCCTCGGCCGGTGTTGAAGTAACACGAGTTTGGTACTACCGCGTAGTTTGTCTTCCACAAAAGCGCGAGCCGAGTCCGCGACTGCCGAGCGAAGGGTGTCTATCTCCCCGCTGTCCTCAATAAAGTCCAGATGTACGGGTTTGTGCAGCAGTCGCAGAGCTTTCTGGGCATCCAAGAACCAGGACGTCTTCCCTTGGCGCGCGAGATTGACAGAGTCACGGAGAGCGGACGAGACATACATATTCTCCGGGCACTGCAGCAAGTAACCCAAGAAGCGTAGAAGGAGGTCTGCGCGTCTGTATCGGATTGGAACAATCCCAGTCTCGGAGAATAATGCCACAGTTGAAGCGCGCTTTCCTACTCGTAGCAGCTTTCGGAGATAAGTGTTCTGCGCTGTCTCAAGCGAAGCCACCGAAGACAGCGTGGCGTCCGGACTGACATCGCACCCATGGGTCAGATGGGGATCAATCACTGCGCGATATAGTGTGCGGGCAACGGTAGGAGGGCACTGGAGACAGCGGCGGTCGAGCAGCGAGAAGATCAAGCCCGACAATCCCGTCACAGACTCGGCTTTCCCAGCAGCGTGGAGGGAGAAGAGGTTCCGCGAGCCTGCGCCCAGACGTAGACCAACATATGTCTGCACTCGTCTGCATGCGAACGATGAACCTACAGAGGACAGACTTTGGGCGCTGGTTCGATTGTCCACGGTACGAACTGGACAAGTGGACCCGCGGCGCAGGACGATGCATGGAGAGTAGCTCCAACCTGTACAGCATGCGCTATTGGAGCTGAACGAGCTGGTCCAAAGAGTACGAGGGCTTGGGTCACGTGCGAAGCATTGAAGATAGGACTTCGGTGGCGACTCCTCTTCGTCGATGCATGGCAGACCTTGTTCGAGTTCGCGAGGATGAGCTTTGGTTGGAACTGGACGTATCTTCTCTCGTACAAGGAAGATTGACGTAGGCCCACTCGTCGAGGATGGACGCAGTACGTGCTGGGACTTTGGCAAGCGCCAGCAGACCAGGACGGCATGGTGCTATTGGTACTGCGGTGTCGAAGTGAGGCTAAGGCTCCAATACAGTCTATCGGGACGGCGACAATGGAACAACGACTGGGGCTAGAGAGGAGACCCTGCCACGCATTGCGGTGACCGGGATGTGGGAGTTAAAACGACCCAGATTCAAACCCTCGACAGATCACCAAGTTCGTTCAGTTCAGCCTGAAGACGGCAAGATAAATCGCAGAACCAATGTAGGGAGCAAAGTCAAGATCTCGACCGGGACTGATCAAGACGCGTAGAACCTCCGCTTTGGGTCGCAGACTTCTTGAACTCGCCTTCAACGGTAGGGCTGGTCGGCGCATTGCACGGTCAATATCTCGCTCTTACCATTCACCACGCGGTGAACGTCAATGCGTTATCTGGCTATTCTTGCTCAGTCGTGGGAGCCGTACAGCTGCTAATTATCCTGGCGACTGGCTGGCGGTGTGCTGTCTAATGCACTCTCGCTCTCATATGGATGTCTCCTATCTGTGACCGTCCGTCCCGCTATGACGCGCTGGTGGTTCGACCCCTTTTCTCGCACCTCTCTCCTCGCCCACCACCATGACCGACCGCGCCTTCGTTGTACGTGACGCCCACAAAGTCCCAGCTCGCTCGCGCTCATGCGCGACCTCTGGCAGTATGTGAAGCAGCGCAAAGAGTGCCTAAACTGTACGCGCCCGATCTACGCCAACACCTTCGCGCTCGCGGTCGGCATGGGCAAGGATCTAGACGAGTTCCATCTGCACTGGTGAGCTTCCTTTATACTCAGGACCTGTTTTCGACTAACTCTTCTCTACTTCCAGGGCGTGTGTGGATACGAGGGACAAGAACAACATTCTCAACGTCGCCGCGATGGCCGGCTTTAGCTCCCTCAAGCCCGCCGACCGGGACACCGTCCTCCACGACCGCGAGCTTGGGAATAACCAGGCATCATACACCGATGCAGAGAACAAGGTTCTCTCTCCAACTCTCGGGGGGAGAGGCTGGCTTATTCGAGGGGGTACGTTATCTGCTGGCTGTCGAGTGTCGAGTGTCGCTGCTAATGCAACGTTCCAGACCTGAAGTCGAAGGCGTGCGTCGCTCACAATCCCATACAATGCGCACTAAGTGACGCGCTTGAATCTGCAGGTCTGTGCCACCACCTTTCGTCGCCGCAATCAGGTCGCCCGAGCCGCGATACGGAGGCCCGCCTCTCCTGCCACCCAATGGCACCAACGCCGCGCCGGTTCAGGCGACTCTATCGGCGCTGCACACGCACTCTCGGTCAAGCAGTCGGCCTGTGACGCCGCAGAAGACGCGTAAGCGCAAGCGCGAGCGCACGCCCTGCGATGAAAGTGCGCCCGTGCCGCTCTCCCCTTACATATAGATGCTAATTCGCACACGCTGCTTAGACTCGTCGCCTCGTACACCTTCTAAGAACCAGTAAGTTCTGTGCCTGCTCTCATGGACGGATCCTGACTACCCTTCCACAGGAAGCGCGTGCGGGTCGAGGGGTCGACGAAGCATAGCCCGCTCACGCCGTCTAACACGTCTCAAACGGAGGCACCAGCCACGCCAGTACCTGTCGGCACGCTTACTCGCACGCGGCACTCTTCCACGCACGTCGGCGGGCTCAAGACGGCTGCGTCCAGTCTGGCGCTCGCGATGGGCGATGCGACGCGCGATGACGTGGGCAAGCCGCTGTGCAAGCCAGAGTACCTCCCGAGTTCGCTCACTGAGAGAGAGGTACGTCAGACTTGCCCGTCCATAACAATTTTCTTATTTCCGCCCAGCTTCAACTCTATAAGTGGTGTATCGGGCGTGAGCGGGCTCAAGTCTCCGTGGGTGGACCCCCCGTCGAGCAATGGAGTGCGATTACGAAGGACGGGAAGGTCTGTATCTTGCATCGTCGCCCGCGTGTCGTAGTGGTAATCCTGACGTATGTGTAGGTCGTGTACCGGCACTGCGTGACGCACGAAGAGCATGAAGACAAGCCCACAGTCGGCGGCGGCGGCGCGCTGCAACCTAACTCGTCCGAATACCACCACAGAGTCATAGGTGCCCTTGTCATGACGGACAAAGTCGCCAACCCGCGCGCACCTCCTACTCTTGTTGGTACGTATTTCCGACGCCGCGTTTTCGTCCTCCTTGCATCGGTACGGCGCGCTGAGGACGGCTGCAGCGTCGACACACCGAAAGTTCAAGAGCTTGAAGACACGCCTCGACCCTTGTGCGCAGCTGCGTTATTTCGAATATAACGAGAAGGCATGCCCGCCCCAGCGCGCGTCCGACATGGTCAAGTTTGACGTCATCCTCTGCACGCACGACGTCAGTCGATCCTTCGCGTAGCCGTCTCGTAACTCAGACTGACTTGACGTTCGCTTTGCAGGACGTCCTCGACGCTGTGTCGAGCACGAAGAGCGAGCTCGCCGCCGTACACTTCAATGTATGTCGTATACTCTGTGTGTGTGCTTTATTGACCTTTCACACCCGCAGCGGGTTGTCATCGACCAAGGGCAGCTCATGACCGGCGCCAAGCTATCGATGCATGCGTTAGCATTCGCGCGGCTCAGTGCTCGGTCCCGTTGGGTGAGTTCTTGACCTACGTCTAAATGTATCCTTCTTCGTGGCTGAGCCTCCGGCACTCAACGATCAGGCGCTTCTCGAAACGTATCAGGTACGGAACTCCGGTTTGTGAAGAACTATGAGACGTCGTTCTAATCCGCGTGTTGTACAGAATCCGACTTCTCTGGTCCGTGTACGCCACCCTCGGGAGATGGTAGCTCATTCCTTTGTTCGAAGTTTCTGCGCAACCTCGCCGTGACTCTGCAAATCTTGAGGCCGCTGCAGTCGGAGCGCCTCTCAAACGAAACCCTCGCCAGGCTCGCCGCCAATCAGGATGTACGTTTATCGTCTTGCACATCATTACTGTGCCTCCGTACGAACTAACACGGGCCAATGTAGAGGGTTGCCGAGGACATCATCCGGTAAATGCGCCATCCATCCAGGCAGCGCTCGGCCAATCACATCATCATTCGTTCTCACAGTTCCGTTCTCCCCCACGTCTCGCATCGTCATCCCGCATCTTTATCCCCATCGTACTCTGTGCCTGCCTTTCCCACTGCCCACTCGATTACACACACACACGCAGATATTGATTCGTACATGTTCGTGTCTTCTCTTGTATTTGTCCTGTCCTAGAATGTTCTTTAGATTGTATCGCTCTCCTCCGCTTTCGTTTCCTCGCATCGCCCACACATCACTCGCATTCCCAGTCGTTTTACGTCTTTGTTTACTAGCATCCATCCTGTGTGTTGCGTATATTGTTCCTGCTACCTCCGTTGTATCGCATTTCCTCTGTTGCCACCCTCGGGGAGCACCAACTGCTGAAGATACGCCGACTAGATCACAAAAACGTGGTCCGGCAGGGAGCGACTTCACAAGGCATTAGCGCGACGTGAGCGCACGGTTGTCATTGCAACATGTGCCCTCGGGAATACGTTGTGCCAGTTTCTCGAGACCATGTCCTCCACGCGATTCGGTGCAGTCCGTGGCCATCTTCCTTGGACGAATGTTCCGAGGTTGGAAGCATGGTAACATATCAAAGACTTGAGAAGCGGTAGTAAGCTAGGCTCTGGTCTCGAGGCTGGCGCGACGGCTCGAGGACCCGAATGTGCCCCCGCATACGAAGGTGCGTCTTGGTGAAATCGCTTTATCTCAGGCAACATCTCATTCTTGGTCATCCGAGCACGGCGGTTTCCTTAGCCTCATCCAAGCTGGCAGTTCTCACATGCCGACCATACGAAGGCAAGTGACAGCCGACGATGGTAACCCCGTCTGCGCGAGATTATACTCCTCGCAGTAGCGCCAGCCTCGGACCTGAGGGTGGATCACCAGAGCGGGGTGCAGGTCCTGATTACTCCCAAGCACCGGTATAGAGGATGTTTCTCATTAAAGAGAGAGAGAAAGGCAAAAGTTGAGCCGGATGGGCGTCCGCGTGCGGACTCAAGGCACTCGCCTACTGGTCGAGCCGCACTTGATGTCCGCACCGACCCCAAACAACTCCTGTAGGCTTGAAGCGACCCCCCTTTCGGGTCTGCCACAATCTCGCGGCGGACGCAGTCGCCCGCCGGTTGAGCCACGCGGGCCCGGCGAGGCTCTCCAGAGTTTAAGCTGGAACCTGGGGGACTCGGACCGCGATATTGAATTGGTCTAAGCCGGAACTGTTAGAATTTGACACTTACTTGCCGATTCAGGAGGCGCGGAAAGTGCGGGTTAAAGTGCGGGACTTCCGGCGCATCTGACGGCCCCACGCACGTTAGGGGTGTGTACTGTGTGGTTTATCTTTCTAAGGCGCTGGCATGTGAGTGCACATCTAACTTAGTAGCTAACCCGTGGACGGATTGGAAGCACGAATACAACACAATCGGTGTCCCCCTCATTGAGGAACTCCTGGGGATTTCTTCGCTTTCTAAAATGGAACAGGCGCTACACACGGCATGCATAGAGTTAAGATTTGTTTGATCTTTAGTGTCGTGCTCTTGCTGAGAGTACGTTGTTCATGTTGAAGCTCCGCAGCACTGCCTTCGTTCGAGTTCTTCCACGGCCAGTCCACGGCCCGTTATGAATCATCGTAGCTTGCGACATCTCGTGCGTTGACCCACAACAAGATAGGCCAACAATAGTAATCAGCTGCGTTTCCTTCGTCTTGCGAATGCGGCGGAGCGCTACAGAACCATCGGGTTGACAAGATACGGGGATTTCCTTACTGCGAGAGCCAGACCACTAGTACTGGCACATCTGCGCATTCGTCCTCAAACTGCGACGTCTCCCGTCAGTAATCGTGCGATGTTTTCGTGACCAGAAAGGTGCGCATGCCTCAGCCATCCGCGGCGCCCGATGGAGTTGGAAGCGCCTGGCACACCGCCCGCTCTACTGCGCCGGCTGGTGGTGCGCCTCTTCTTTTCCTTCCTCCCTCCTTCCCGGCGAATATTGGGTGCTGCTCTGGAAGATGGAGATGGATCTTGCGACTGTCGATACCCTGCACTTGATTGGCAAGACGCTCGTCAGGGACTACGTGGCCAACGCCGTGCAATTCATCTTTTACGGTGCGTATGGACTGGCCCTCATACGGCCTCTCATGTGGGTTGTACAGGGATGTATCTTGTCTTCATACGATTCTCCATTTCTATCATACTGTGAGTGCGGATATCGATCCTTCGAGATACGAAGTTGACAGTGACATGCTGCCAAGTCGACGGGGAAAGGACGCGCGCTCAATCGCACTCGTGGCTACTCTAGTAGTCATGTTCCTCATATCGACATTCCTCTGGGTGCAGTCAACCCTCGTGCTCGTGCAACGCATCCATACAACATTAATCGACGAGTCTACATTATCTCTCGATGCGCGCTTGAAGTTGGCCGGGTTGAAGCCCCAGAAACTTCTCTATGCCGCCGATTCGCTCTTCTTGGCAAACGTGCGTGCACTCATTTCCCTGATTATGAGCTATCGTAATCACTCTGACCCGTGATAGTGCCTTATAGGAGACCTCTTGGTGACCTGGAGAGTCTATGTTATCAACAGTAAAGCTCGCTACATCGTTGCGCTATTTGGTACAACTCTTCTTGGCATACTCGGTAAGCATTACACGCTGTAACCATAACGACTTGCACTCATCGACTCGCTCCGTAGGTGCTGATGTAGCATACGTCGTCTGCTTCGTTAGAGCTAGACTCCCCGTTGCCGCTGAGACGCCAGAGACATGCAGAAACCTCATGTTCGGCAGCCTTGTCGCGTCCGCAGGCCTCAATACGTTTGCGACTCTCTTGCTCGTACGACTCGCGTGGTGCGTAAGCTATGTTGCTGCGGCCGCTTATCGCGTCGAACCTGTGTTGCAGGCTGCATCGCCGAATGACCAAGAAGACGCAGCTCGGGAAAACAGTAGTTTACAAGATCCTAACAGTCCTCGCACTATCGGCGCTTGTATACGCCGTCTTCTTCATGGTACGTGTTGAGAGCGTTACCCACACTGCGTCCCCCGCTAATTGGCATTTGCACAGTTCGCGATACTTGCGCCGCGATATCTCAAGTCCTCTCCACTTCCTTCGTACGTGTGGACGGTATAAGCCTCTGAATGTAAAAGTCTTACCATGTTATCAGTACGATGGGCGACATTGGTGAACAGGCATTCTACCAGCTCACGGTCCGTGCATCCCACATCGCGCTACTAGGCAGTTGCGGCTCACGTCCATCCAGGGTCTCTACCCAAATGCAGTGATCGTCCTAACGACGCACGATACGTCCTTCTTTGGCCTCCGTAGCAGCAGCTCGTCGTCCCGGCGACCCTTCTCCGCCACACTTGGCTCAATGGCATTTCGCTCGCCTGACCTCGAGCAGAGTGGTAGAATAGGAGATCGGAAGAGCAGCGTCTCCCTGGCAGCTCCGAGTATAAGTGCGGGCAGACCTCTTTCGACGGACAACGCCATGGAATTGCCTCCTCGTCGGCCTGAAGTTTCCTGGGTGCGTACCGTTCGAGGACTGCTTACCGCCACACCCGTATTCATCACGACTCTCTCTCAGCGTGCTTCCGGCGTCTAAGGGTCCGGATGTCAGGACTAACAATTTTCGCCTATGGGGCGGGCGGAGCGCTCGTTCTTCGTGCAGACGTTCTCGATGGCGCATGCCGCTCAGCTACAGAACGGCCTGGCAGTATTCATGTACGGGCTTCACACTGACCACGCCTGCCAGTACATTGTCTCTATCGTACGCCTAGTAATTACCGTCAAACGAATTCCATTCCCGGACGTGCCTCCGCATTGTTGAGTGGAATCGCCACGCCCGCAGGCTCAGCGTGCTTCTGCCTACCCAGTGTAAGATCCGATGTGTTACACGACAGTTAGTCAGTGAAGATGAGCTCCATAGAGTGCTTCGAAGTTGTGTAGACAAGAACTGTCAGTGGTCATACACTATGACGCTTGCGCAGGCATCGACATCTGCCTCATGTGGCCGCAAATCCCGGGACCGACGGTGGATCTGCAGCGTCTCTTGTACGCAGTATTTAGAGAAGGTGTCAGAGACCTTCTCGCGTCAAGCGCACAAAGGGAAATGAATTCCGAGAAGGCAGTGATAAGACCGTGACCTCGGGCCCGAGTCTTCTCATCAGTCCCACCTGCCTCGGAGACGTCGAACAGGCACCCCGACATACTCTACAGTACTCGAGCTGGGGAGTGTTGGGACGCAGGGGGGTTACTGCCAAGCTCTTGTGAGCAAGTCACCCATTACATGGAGTAGATCTCCCGGAGTCCGCCCCCGCGCGTCAAAGGTGGAGGAGTCTCATCCGCATACCCCTGTAGAAACCACCTTTGACTGATGGATACGTCAATGAATATGATGAAGCGTACGTGGAAGAAGGTATAAAGCCACACACACGCCCCCCTTTTCTTTTGCCCCACCCACCACTGAGACAGCCATAGCCGTGATCATGCAGCTCCCACTGGCAATCGTCCTCCTGTTCACCGCCACCAGCCGCGCGGCGATCTGCTGCATCTCGAACTGCAAGACTGGCGTCGAGGCCGATAAAGTGTTCAACCTGGACGCGTACGGCGGGAGCGTTCCAGCGGGAGCGGTGAACGTGCTCAGCGCGCCGATGATGGACTCGCTGCTCTCGCCCGAGGCGTGCTGCTGCTTCGCGACTACGGAGGGGTGCACCACTTGCTGGTACGCATGCGTCTGCGCTGGGGGATTTCAAGAAGTACTGACGTGCATGCTGCAGATCGGAGGTTAAGGAAGGCAGATTCTAGAACTATACAATGAAGAAACGAGTTACTGCTCCTGCTCCTGCTCCTCATCTCCACCGTCCTTCTGTTTCTTGATGAGCCTGCCTAGAGTATCCATCACATTTGCCGTGACCACGCCCTTGGACGTGGAAGCAGGGGTTTGAGGTATTTTCGGCTTGTTGAAAATCGACCCTAATCTCTGCTGCCGCGGCTGAGTCTGCACCCCTGAGGGAACATCCACGACGACGTTGGCGGTGTTATTCTTGACCCAATCGGGCGAGCCGGGCAGCGCGGCGTTGTAGAACGCCTTGGGCTCCCAGACGCTCGCGCGGACGCCCGTGAGCTTGGCGCCTTTGACGAGATCCTCGGGTTTGACGCCCACGACGCGCGGGATGCGCTGGACGCTCGCGTTGTTGATGCGCAGGGGCACGATACCCTGATGCGGGTTGCGCTCGTTCCATTTCTCCTCCGAGCTGTCGGGACGGCCGTAAGGCCCAAAGTCGACGAGTCGCTGTCCTTTCATGTCCGAGCCCTCGACGGTGGCAAGAACGCCAGAGACGGCGGCAATGAAGACGCCGGAATGAGTGGCGCCCTCGGCGCTGTTGGTCGTCGTCGTCGTCGTCTTGCTGTTGAGGTCGACGAGACGGCCGACGACGGGCGGGAAGAAGTAGAGCGACTGGAGCGGCGAGGTCGTGGTGTATGTAAGACCGCCGAGCGGGTGCGGACGCTGTTCGATCCACGTCGTGCCCTCGCCGCCGGCGGAAAGAGAAACCTCCTGGGAGATGAAGTGGTCGGGAATCGACTCGCTGCTCGGGTGTGCGCGAATCTGGGCCACGCTCGTATACGACTGGGCCTTCGTTGCTTGCCCTTGGGCCAACAGTTTAGGCCCTTCTTTCAAGACGAACTCGTTGAACTTGGGACGCAGTTGGCGCAAGCGGTCGAGGTAGCGTTCGAATTCCTTTGGGCGCATCTTGTGGATGTTCTTCATGGGCACCTCCTTCGCCAGGGTGCGGCGGCGCGCAAAGGGCTGCACGCGCTCCAGGTCGCTCATACCTGGCCGGCGCGCAAAGTCGGAGTCGATGCTGGCTGCGCGGTCGCCAGCAAAGGCGCTGGTCTCGTCTGGGGTGACCTGGTCCATGCCCATCTCGTTCCACTGCTCGACAAAGCGCGTCGAGGGCCCAGAACGCTCCCATTCTGTCTGCTGGTTGATGGAGTCCACAGACGAGATAGTTATTAACGGCCGTCGAACGCGAATTTTCTGCGGAAGAGGGCGTTTAAGACCCCAGTCGCCGCGGTGGGCGTGACCACCGAACGCAGTGTAAACCTGGCCTATCTTCTGGTCATAGGACGCAAATTTCGACCGTCGTAGAAGCGCCGCGAACTGCGAAGGCGCGTCGCGACTGATAGACGAGGTCATGGGCGAAGCCAAGAGATTTGGACGCGCCGGAAACTGCCGACTGTTACCTTTTCTTCCAAAAAATCCTGGCCCTACACCTGACCTTGCTACGGACCATGACAGTGGCAGATACAGTCTCAAGGCTGTTTTCTGATCTGTGAACGGGCCGTCTTGGACAAATATCCTCTCGCGGCGTAGCTTTCCAAATCTATAACAGATCTATGTGGACGAATGGGCTGGCTGGATCACAGCTCCTCTCTATCCCAGCCTGCAAGCGACAAGTCTATAGGTGCTCGAAGCGCTGTATAATGGCGGTTTTTTTTTGCGAACTGCTGGCGAGCATCTTCCTTTCGTAGACATCTTTGCGCGCTCCGTCCTGGACACCTCCCGAACCGAGGCGAAGCCGCAGTACACGTTATTGACAGGAGCACGTGCTCGCTTCCCAGGGCCAGTCTGTAACTGCAGAGACCCAAAAGGACCATTTCTAACCTCTGGCCTTCCTCTCGTCGTCGCACCGAGTCGAACTGAACGTTGAGGGTCAGTATAGCTGCCTCCGCCCTACTCCTAACGCCCAAATAGGACGTCTTAAGCAACCCCGGTGCTCGGGACCCGGTCCTTCTATTGCAGCCAGACGCCCTAATCGCGTGCTTCCTCCGCTCCGGGCGCGCCTTGGCCACATCCCACCATCTCCTATCTGCTATGCCTGTCGGAACCTACAATGGGCCTGATAGACTGGTCTTTGCGATCGACTTAGGGACTACGATGAGTCAGTTCTGGAGCAGCATCAGCGCTATGACACCACTCATGCCACCTCTCTACGCATCTATTAGCTGCTGTCGCGTACGCGCATCTCCGTATGGGTGCGATTCCTCAATTTCGCATGGTCACGAGATGGCCGGGACAGGAGGACGCTCAAGGTGCGCTTTCAACGCAGTTATGACAATGATTCGGAGGAAGACGAGGCTGACGATTCATCGAGGGGAGTGCAAGGTACCCACAGCAGTCCGATACGACTACAACGGCCAGCCCGTCCACTTCGGCGCCGAGGCGGTCGATGTAGAACACGAACAGGATGGCCCACTCGCAACGTGGTTCAAGCTATGGCTCCATCCCGAGGAGTTGCGCGATACGTACGGGCTCGAAGCACCTGCTCTGCCCGAAGGCGTCCCACTTGAGCGCGTCTACTCCGACTTTCTCCACTACGTGTTCAAACATGCTCAACAATTCGTGAAGAATGTTGCCATGTCGAACGAGGTTCAAGAGAACTATGATATCGTCATGGCGATACCAAATGCATGGGATAACAGACAGCAGACATTCATCCGCAACGCTGCTGTCGCCGCAAATATATTCCCAAGGAACTTCGATCCGCGACGTTTACTGTTCGTCTCTGAGTCCGAGGCGTCCGTGCACTTCGCTATCGAACACGTCCCCGACATTGGCGCATGGTTGCGTCCTAACACGACGTTTGCGGTCCTCGACGCCGGAGGCTCTACGGTCGACACTACACTCTACAAGTGCATCAAAACTTGGCCGAAGCTTCAGCTCGTCGAGGTTACGGCCAGCGAATGCGTCCAGGCCGGTAGCGCTCTTCTAGATCAAGATATCGAGAACCTCGTCAAGAAGAAGTTGGAGACTTGGAAAGGAGTCACACCGTTCTACATCTCAGCCATCGTCGCTGAATGGGAAAAGAAGACGGTAATGCTAGTAGTCTGGCCTCTTGATTATGTCTAACCCCTGCACTTAACCGCAGAAACGCAAGTTCAATCGCGGTGGTAGAGATGTGGTCATAGCCATCGGTCAAGATCGAATAACGTTCACCAAGTGCGTTTACTCTTGTCAACATACTCGATATTTCTTACGCAGTCAGTTCTGAGGTCTCCGACATCTTCCATCGTCCAGTCAGCGCCATCATAAGTAGTGTCGAAGCAGCGCTCAGCCGACTCGACAAGGACGTTACATGCACGGTACCCATCCTCGCACTACCCGTTGACTTGGTCGTATGTTGATTCTGCCTGCTGACAGGCCCTTCTTATGGTCGGTGGGTTCGCCGAGTCTGCGTATCTTCGTGACTTCCTCGGTCTGTGCCTCAATAAGCACAATGTCAAGCAGATCATGATGGACGAAGCGACGTACGTTCTCATACTTCCAAGCCACGAATGTTAGGAGCTGACGGGAGTATATTTCCCATACTATAGCAAGAAAGCTGCAGCGGAAGGCGCATGCATCTGGTACTCGAAGCAGTACGTTGTGGCGAGAGCTGCAAGGACGACGTATGGCGTTCGAGTGGACGAAGATTACGATGTCAAAAAGTACCCGTACCATCGCGCGCGTCCGCCCTGCGTGGACGAAGACGACGGGCGACTTCGTGCGGAAGATGTATTCAGCGTTCTCGTTCGCAAGGTACGATGTTATTTCGCTCGTTGATAGTACTTTCTCTCATACGTGTCCCGCACTGGCAGAACCAAATTGTGCAAAACGACGAAGCAGTATCCTTTCCCTACTTCGAGCTGTACGAGAAGAACCCGTCTCCCCGCGAGCTAGGCGACTTCTCCTGCGAGTTGCTCTATTGCGACGCTCCCATTCCGCCCAATTACGCTGCCGACCTCGAAGGGGCGCTTCTGCCGTCGGTACGGCACGCATGCACCCTCAAAGCCGACCTCTCGCGACTCTACAACAACCTCGAGGTCAAGCGGCATCAGCGAACTGGGAAACCGTATTGGCGCTTGAACTTCAAAGTGGAAGTGTTCTTTGGCCAGACGTCGTTGTGCGCAAATCTGGTCTGGAACGAGAATGTGAGTCCGCTGTTAGTTCCAGGAAACCCTCGCAATAACGAATGTCGATCGTGCGCAGGGCAAGGTGAAGAAGGTATGCTCATCAGTAAGCGAGAAACGTTTATGTCTGACTATAACGCACCAGGGGAGTGTAAGTGTCATTCCTGACTCGGTTGTGTGAAAATATGCTTCTCAAAGATCAACAATGAACGATACCTCAGGCTGGTAGTATGGCGACAGTCGATCATAACCTTGTGCCATTACGCCGCCTGCGTGATACAATGAGAGCTGACGCCATAGCAACCCACGAGTCAACAGTCACTCTCAACGTTGCACGGAGGGGTGCAGCTGTTAGTAAGGAAGAGAGATGCGCTGGTCTCCCGAGAAGCGTTTTCCCCTCATCCCGGGAACGTGTGCAAGTGAAGGCAACAATACCGGTGCTGTTGTAGACAGCTCGGGATGACAGTAGACACACTTTGTACAGCCAGTTTAGGAGCTGTCATACGGCTGCAGTTGTTACGAGGGACCTCACGGTATCTTGCATAGCAGGGTGATGGACGGTCCCTGAAGCGTCGGCGCGCGGGGAATAGAACAGAATATACATCTGAGAGTTGACACATGAGTCTCCTGCAGCCTATGTTATGGCGCGTCGCAAGCTGTGACTGCTGCGACACGTAAGTAGTGGAGCCAACTCTACACGGTTGCGAGGAAGATATGCCAGCTCAGGCGCAGAATGGCTACGCCATGCGAGTCAGGGGAAGGGTATGGCCCCATCGGTCCGTAAAACGTGCGCGTCGACGGTAGCGGCTTGATATGGAGGGTACCAGGGGCAGGCGTTGCGATGACGCTGAGCGTACAGACTGGACCTCGCTGAACACGTATTACACAGTGACTGCTCCTGAGAGAAGCGCCGTTGCGGTACTGCCGATTGACAACGACGGTAGGGCCCAGCACATCGCTCGACGCTGTCAGAGGAGTTCCAGTAGGATGGCAGTCGTTCATTGCAACGCCGTCCGCTCCAGCACAGGTGGCGAGCGGTATACATGGGATCACCACGCGCGGACAGATGTAGCACGCTACGGTACAGCGGATGAAGTCGCCGGCGCATGTCGAGACAGCTACGACGTGTATGGCACCCGCAGAAGAGCCACGGACGCGGCGCTAAACTCGGAGCTCCAAACTGCGAGAACGACTCGGACACGGAGCTTCAAGCTAGGATCCTTGATTGCGACCCGCTTCGTGAGCGTATTCGTACCCGACCCCGCTTAACGGTACGAGCAGCATCGGGGATTTGCGCACCACACGTCTTCAACGAATAACATGTGCAACGTGCGGTTGAGAGAGGACACACAAGGAAAAGAATTATGAACAGACAAATGACGATCTAGTAGTATACTACCCCGATACGAGAGAAACATGCGCCGTGGAACAACATTCGGCCGTTTTAGAGAAGGCATGCCTAGGTCCGACGGTGATACCTCGCACGCAGGACAAGAGCAAAGGAGAAGTGACGAGCTCGGGAAGCGGTTCGCCTTGAAGAACGAGGAGAGGTCGCGGACGCGCTGAATCCGTCAGAACGAACTCGCGTAGGATAGCCCGAATTACCTGCAGTCGCTCGAGTCCGTACCGGCCTGACGTGCAAATAACGACCTGGTCTAGACATGGACATCGCACGGCTGGTCCGTGGTTGTCGAAGACGTCGATCTCCCATCCATATCTGTTGTCTAGTGTGTCGAGATACACGCGCAGTATGGTAAGCTGCGGAAGTGAAGTGAAGTGCTGCCCATCCTCCTCATCGGCCAACCCGAGGTTCAGTTCGGTTACGAGGTTAGGAATGGAAGAAACTACTCGTCCAACGACCGAAGGTGATTCTTCATGATCGACGAGAATCGTCAAGCGTGTGTTGTTGTCGACACTGTGCAGCTCGATCACTAGATGGCTTCCCGTCGGATACCCGGACCTTCCCGCTATCTCATGCACAAGCAAAGGCTCCGGAACTGCGTCCTTCTCCGTCTCGTCCAGGAGATACAGCGACAGATGAACAGGCGAATGAAACCGCGCGAGCAAAGACCCGACCGCGACGCCAACATCCCCGTCGTATCCATAGTATAAGCGGAAGTAAATCCTGGGTATGCTTTGGGCGTTGAGGAAAGCCTCCAGCGCGACGGGGAGCCCTCGTTCAACGACTCCTAAGGTGACGACGAGCGTCTCCAAAGCGCAGCACGGGGCGAGGGCGAGTGACACGTCCTCGGCATTTTCCTCCGCAGAATCAAGGTCCTCGATAGTCAGGTGCTGCAGGGCCGGAAAGTTCGCCGCAATGTGGGGGATGATCGAGTCCGTGTAGTATTCGAGATGCAGACTACAGACCGCCGACAGTGCTGGCACTGACGGTTTTCCGCGTAAGCCGACGTTGGTAAGGCGAAGAGTAGTAAGTTTAGGTGCATGGCCACTGAAGAGGTCAATCGCGAGGTCGAAATCGCCGTCATCGAGATTGTCGAGAGTCATTGACTGAAGCTCGGGGGCTGGTCGGACTAGCGATTTTTGCAGGTTGTGGAAGCAAATTTGCGGAAGTGACACGTGTAGTTGAATAATGCTGGCAAGATACTCGGGCAGGGCGCGGATGACAGTCTGGTGCACGAGCGTCGACATGCTCTTGTCAAGATTGTGCGTATCACGACTGTTGTAAGAGCCTGAGTCGTCTGATATAAGGTCCTCGTCCCATTGGACATTGAGGGTCAGACTGAGTCGAAACCCGGCACCAGCAGCGTCGCGCATTCGGCGAGTATATTGCTCGAGTTTCTGCCTATACGCGGGTAGGCTGTCTAGGTCTTCCGTCTTGAGAGCAAGATGGGCGTAGAATGTCGGCAGGGAACGGGCTACGGCGCGCCAGCGATGACAGACGCGAGCGACGCGCAGGACGTCTGGCTGCGCAAGAAGGTCGAATATACTCGCCATCATCTCCGTAGGTAGCCTGGACGAGTAGTCCTCGCCTGTCATTTCGCGAGCTCGAGACGACAGCGATTTAGTCATCGACGACGCCTTTCCGCGCGAGTTGCGAGGACGCGTCTTTCGATTCCTTTGCATTGCGCTCGCTGGTCTACCAAGGCGTTGAAACCATTCCCGAGTTAGCAGGATAATATTGGACAGACAGGTTGAGCTCACGGGACAGGCGTTGCCAGATCAGCTGGCGGTAAGTAGGTAGTTAGGTAGGTAGGTCGGGACTAAGGTTGGAACAGCAAGTTCCAGCCCTTCACCTCTTACCACCACCCGAAGTGGAACTACACCGCTCTTACCCTCAATCCCATCACCTGCCGCATCTACTCGGCGCCAGCGGGAGTGTTCTACTTCTGGCGATCGGTGGCGCAACGATCCCCACGACTTCGAGTGCGCATCCTGGCATCAGCTCTCGCGACGTGCGGACATGCGCCCAGCACTAGTACTGCGCTCGATGAGCTTGAAAGTCGCTTCAATGACGTTTATAGCCGCCAGGTCTCAACACAAAGCCATACACGTATTTGCATCACGTTCGGCGGACTCGGACTCTCGGAGAACGTCGACTGCGCTACCCGCACTGTCCACACCAGCATCGATATTTCACCTCTTCTCCCCTTCTGCAGGCGGTGTTGAAGCTCGCGCTACGCATAACTAACTCTGAGTTCTTTCACCACGATACTCATAGTGGTTCTGTATACCTGCGTTCGCCCCGGGTGCACGAGGGCCCGGGACGACACATCTCTCACACTTTCTCGACATGCAGTTGTGATCGCTACGCCCTCAGTCCAATACCTTAGGGTACTCGTACTCGTCGATGTCGTCGAGTGTGGCTGGCAGTTGCAGTGGGAAGAAGACGCGGCTGAGCATTGCGGACTTCTGCTCCGGCGTTTCCGCGACGTCGTCGCCGTCAACGAGGGTCGGCACGATGGATGACCCGCCGAATTGATCGCCTTGTGGTATGTCTTGCGGTGAACACGAGCCTCCTCCTTCTCCTCCTCCTGTGCTCGTAGTTTCTTCGCTCGACGCTGCAGACGCTGTAAATGCTTGCGCATGACGGTCAGCTCTCGGGTCCTCCATCGCTTGAAAAACAGAGACAGCTTAGCTCTGGGAACCAAGCGCTCGATGATATCCTGCACGATGTCGAGCAGCGGCTCATAAGCCTCATCCAATGTCCCAGATCCGCGTGTCAGCTAGAATCGACGCCGCCGCAATTGCTGCGGAACTCGTCCCAGTCCACATCAGCCCTGCCTCCTTGGGCACCTGTTCGAACGCGAAGTCCATCTGCAGGTCCACCGCCTTATGGTCCAACCCGATCTTACTGAGGAGCTCAGTGAGCTCGTCAGCGAGGTCTCCGTATGTCTGCGCGAATAGATATGTATTCATATCTCTATGTTAGCCGTGCACTCAATCGCGCGGGGTAGAGGTGTGCGTTCAATTTCTCCTGCAACACACCCGTCCGAGCTCGAGCTTCCGTTTCTGTCTTCCTCCACTTTACAACTACATATATCTCGTACTCGCAAGTTGTTGCACGAATGGCGATCATGAGATGCATGCTGTCGACCAGAAGTGTCTTGTCTTGACCTGAGGAGGATTCAGATTTGCCCCTATGTGTCGTCGGAGCGCAGCTGCCAGCACCTCATCCGAAGGCCTTCCCAGTGCACAGTATGAGCAGCAAGAATTTTCTTCAACATATAGCAAAAGAGAGTGTCTCCCTCATAGGGGAGCTCGTTTAATCGTTCCAGTATTTTAGGAAGTGAACCCGCTACACGCGGCATGCATAGAGTGGAAACCGCTACCCGCGGCGATATGTTTTTGTTTGTTTAGTTTGGTTTTGGTTGAGAGTTGAACCCGCTACACGCGGCATGCATAGTTTGTAAATGTTGGGCATAGAGTTGTTTTTGTTGGGCATAGAGTTGTAGGCATAACGGGCACCACCCGCCTTTGCTAAGGCGGCGCCACGAAAGGATATAGGGTTTTGCTGATCGTACGGGTCCACGTTGCACTTGCGGACGGAATGACGGCCGCCCGTCGATCATCTCGACTCGGACTCCGACTTAGACTCGGACATGGACTGGGTGCGCTCAATATTAATGCAAGCCCTCCGTGAGTCCAATTCACACCACACAGGGTATATCGTACTCGATGCGAATCGGTTCGAGGGTGTACGTGGGTGAGAGGCGCGTCCCATCCGTACGCAGAGCCCCTAACCTCCTATGCGCGGGTTGAGCTCCTCCGGTGGCGAAGGGTAGACACGATTCAGACGGTGAACGTGCAAACTCGAAAGCACGGAGTCCGACTCCGGGCTTGCTTCCGCTCGCCTTGAAGCGTCAGACCTATATCAGAGAACGCTCCCAGTACGCTCCCTGATGCATTGTGACATCGAACTCTGACGCATCCCAGTCACACGCCGTGCGGTCCCGTGCGCAGCTTCGTTCTGCAGCCGTGAACGCTCGTGCAAGAAGGCGTAGAGACCATGCAGATCAGGCAAACAAACAGGCTCTATCTTATCTCAGGGCAGACTGCATGTTCAGAATTTCGAGAGCACGGCTTAGAGCTGGCTTACAGGGGAGTATCCAGCACACATATTTTCTAGTCGATGAGGCGCCTCTGACGTCGATGTGCGCGGTGTGGCTGAGGGTCGGGAGTAGATGGCTGGCCGGAGCTGCGTCATGGGCGCGCACGAGCCAGGTTCGTCGAATACTGCATAGACTATCCACCGTACATAGAAGCCAGTTCTCCCAGCTGCACGGACACCGTGCATTCCAGAAGTCGTGTGACGCGTTGAGAATCATAGATAATCTGCGATGCCCGATTTGGATAAGCTCAAAAGGGTCCACCGATGACGGCATAGAAAACGCGGGAAAGGCCGACAGACAACACGCAACTTGACTCCTTACCTTCACCATGTCCGCGCCCACCGCCTACGGCGTCGGGCAGCCCTATTCGTACGTCGTCCTCGTCGTCTGTGGCAGCGAGCTCACACAGTCGACACAGCGAGAACCGACCGATACCGACCATCGCCAAGTTCGAAGAGCACCAACGCGAGCAGCAAGAGGAGCAGAAGGCGAATGTGCTCCCAGACGCGCCGAACGACAACCCGGGGGCGAAGGGCGGGGCTGAGGAGAAGGACGCGATAATGAAGCGGGCGATGAACAAGGAGCCGCCGCCGACGCAGCAGGTGGAGGAGCAGCGCAAGAAGGGACCCCGGACGGTCAAGGACCCCACTACGGGCCAGCAAGTCCTCATCAAGGACGCGAAATTCCAGGGTGCGCGGAATTCTGCAGGCTGAGTGACGTCGTGTTGACCGGGAGCGGGATAGACTACGAGGGCGGCGCGCTAGACCATCTTGCGCCAGAGGATGACGTCGGCGGGCCAGCGACGCGCAAGCCGGGCGGCGTGAGCGAGAAGGTCACCGCGCCGAGCCCTGCGATGCCGGGCAACATCCTGCTCCATGCGTTCCCGGAGCCGACGGTCGTCCATCTCAAGCCGTTCCTCGACAACATGGACCGCGTCATGGTGCGTGTCTACCCAACCCCTGCTCGACTTCATCTGACGCGCGGAACAGTACGGTATCATCGCCGCCTCGTCGCTCATTTGGATCTTCACCGCGTTCGGCCACGGCTTGTGGCACTTCGCCTTCGTTTCGGGCCTCGTCGGCGCCGCGACCTTCATCGAGCTCACCCTCGTCTCGCTCGTCCAGCGCAGCATCGAGAAGGAGTTTGAGCGCGTCCGTCACGACATGGCCCGCCGTCGCGGCGAGGAATTCTCTCCACCAACGCCTGGTAAGCTGCACACGCCACCCTCGCGCAGTACCAATGCTGACGCAACGTTGCAGAGTCCGTCGAATGGCTGAACGCGTTCCTGCGCGTCTTGTGGGGCCTCGCAAACCCGGAGATGTTCGTCCCTATCGCGGACGTCGTCGAGGATGTCATGCAGCAGTCACTCCCCGGTTTCATCGACGCCGTCCGCATCTCCGACATTGGCCAGGGCACCAACCCGTTCCGCATCATCAGGTCTGCCTTGCGTCTCCCTTCGTCCCCTCGCCCGCTGATGGAGGATGTTGCAGCATGCGCGCGCTGCCAGACCAGCCGCATGACAAGGAGTACCCTCGCGAAGAGTGGGTCGGCCTCGACAAGGCGCAGATCGAGGCGAAGAAAGCCGCAGAGGGCAAGCCAGGCAGCAAGGAGGCCGATCTTGACCAGACCGGTGACTACGTCGTACGTCTGCGCGTTGCGTCCCTCTCCACCGTCCTAACGAGTGTAGAACTACGAAGTCGCCTTCTCGTACCAGGCTCTGCCCGGACAGGGCAACAAGCTCCGGCAGAAGAACATCCAGTACGTCGACCGGTGCTGCAGCGAATGTACAACTTGCTGACAGACTGCAGCTTGTTGCTCGAGTTCTTCATTGGCGCATTCGACTGGTTGCACATCCCGATTCCCATCTGGGTGCAGGTCGAAGGTATCTGTGGTACGGTGCGGTTGAGGATCCAGTTCATTCCTGAGGCGCCGTTCGTCCGCAACGTATGTCAAGAGCTTCCCGCTGAACTCCATCGGGATCGCTGACGCGCTTGTGTATTCCAGCTCACGTTCACACTCATGGGAGTGCCCGCGGTGGAAGTGAGCGTCGTGCCGCTCGCCTCCAAGCTCCCGAACGTACTCGACCTGCCGTTCGTGAGCAAATTCGTCAAGATGGCGATCGCAGCCGGAACCGCAGAGCTCGTCGCGCCGAAGAGCATGACTCTCAACATCCAGGTGCGTTTACTTTCTCCTCGTCGCCGGAACGCTGACGCGACTTGCTCGTTTGGCCTGCCTCCTCTCGTCGTCGACAACGACCCGTCGGTACCACGCTGCCGCTATCCGCTTCCACCGTCGTCTTCTCCGCCTCGTCTGCCCTCGCGCGCACGCTCCCGCTGTGGTTCCCGTCGTGGCGCTGCGTACCGACGTTCGACACGGGTGAAATCTCGTCTGCGCGTCCGGAATCGATTCCCGCGCGCGTGTTGCAGGAGATGCTCAGCGCTGCGGTCGTGGGCGATACGAACGCCCTCGGCGTGTTTGTCATTCGCATCCACCATGCGAAGGATCTCCAGGCCAAGGACCGGAACGGATTCAGCGATCCGTATATCGTCCTTGCATATGCGAAGGTGGGTCTGCGTAGTACTCCCCGTCTCGAGTGTTGACCAGCGCGGGGGATTCATAGTTCGGCAAGCCGTTGTACTCGACGAGGATCATTCTTGAGGACTTGAACCCCGTGTTCGAGGAGACGGCGATGATGATCTTGACGAGGAACGAGGTGCAGGTGGGTGCAGCATACTCCCATTCCCGGTGTTCAGGTCCTGACGTGCCCTGTTCTGTGCAGGCGGACGAGGATTTGAGCGCCATGCTTTGGGACTCGGATAAGCGGTCGGCAGAGTACGTCCAACGTTGCCAGAGGTCCAACTTGCTCGAGAAGCGATACGGAGTACTGATACGACCTGGTTCTGAAGTGACTTGCTCGGCCGTGTGCAGATTCCCGTCAAGGAGCTCATGAAGCGCCCGAACGAGATGTTCGACCGCGAGGACCCGCTTATGGGCTTCGAGAACGCCAACAAGATGGAGGGCAAGCTCGTGTACGTTCCCCCTCTCCTCGCCCCGTCACGGACTCACGCGCGCACCCACAGCTGGAGCATCGGGTACTTCGAGAAGGTGCCGCTAAACAAGAAGCTCGAGCGACTCCCTGAACATACAGAGGGCGCGCCCGTCGCTGCAAAACCGCCCAAGACCGCTCCGGAAATGGAGATGCTCCCCGGCGACAAGGCGCCGAACCCCGCTGCGCAGGACCTCCCGCCGCCGCCGCCCGATGTGCAGCGCACACCGCCCGATCCAGAGTGGCCGAGCGGCGTGCTCAGCATCGTCGTGCACCAGATCAACAATCTCGAGAGGCAGAATTTGCGCGGGACGAATGGAGATCGTGAAGGCCAGGCGGGCCAGGATACGGACGAGCCGAGCGAGGAGGGGTCGAACCTCCCCAGCGCGTATTGCGAGATCGTCGTTAATGACGATTTGGTGTATAAGACGTGCGTGGGCTTGATCCTTGGTGCTTTGGAGGAGGGTGTGAAGCTGATGCTGTGTGTGTGACTGCAGGCGCGTGAAGCAGTACTCTAGCATGCCGTTCTTTGAAGCTGGCACGGAGGTGTTTGTGCGCGACTGGACCAAGGCGGTTGCGCGTATCGTAGTGCGCGACTCGAGGTGCGTAGATAGGAAGACTCGCGCGCGGGTAATGGTTGACTGGACGCGTGTAGGCTGCGCGAGCGCGATCCGATTCTGGGAATTATCGACCTGCCGCTGAAGAAGATCTTGACCGACTCGTCGGAGGTGACGACGATGTATTCGCTGCAGGAGGGTGTCGGGTTCGGGTAAGCAATTGGGCTCTAGGCCGGCAGAGTGCGCACACTCACTCGTGTTGAAGTCGCGCGAACATCACGGTACTCTTCAAGAGCGTCAAGTTGCACCTGTCGCGTGCCGAGCTTGGATGGGACACTGCGACTGTGGAGATCGGGAACCGGCCGTTCGAGCTCGAGCTGCATGCGGACCACAAGCATATGCCGTGGGCGGCCAAGGGGACCGGCATCAGCTTGAGCACGACCGATTCGACCGAGAAGCTGTCCAAGGCGAACGCCAATGTCGACGAGGCGAGCGGCAAGATCACGTGGGAGTTCGACATGCTGCGTCTGCCGGTGTACAACCGCTACGCGTCGTCACTCGTAGTGTCATTTGGAGGCGGAGGCGTCATTGGCGGCGCGCCGCAGGCTATCGCTGTGATCTCGTTGAAGGACTTCGTGGACGGCGAGGAGCGGATCGTCGAGGCCGAGGTGATCACCGGGAAGAACTTGAATCGTCTCCGGCAGCACGCCTTTACGGACTTTACGCGCGCGACGCACCAGTATACCGTCGTCGGCACGCTGCGTCTCGCGGTCAATGTCGATCCCGGACTTGACATGGACCACGAGAAGAACGCGAAGACCCAGGCGCGGCGTCATGCGTTTGAGGCGTAGTGCGTCGCAGTCCTCGTCCATGTGCTGTATTTGAGTGCTGACCGCGTGCTTCAGCGACCACATTGAGGGCGAGGCACTCATCGCGGAGAAGAACTCGCACGCGGAGGACGATGGCGTGGTCGATAAGCAGGAGCGCAAGGAGATCAATAACGCCAAGAAACGCCAGCTCGAGAATAGGCAGCGCGGCATCGCGGGGTATAAGCCGTACCGGACGATGAAGTGGATGGGCCAGGGATTGAAGAGTCGGCTGCTGCCCAGCAGCTCGTCGACCAAACGTGAACGTACGTCCTGTTTCGAATGCGTGTGGGTCATACTCACGATACGTGCATAGCGGCGGTCAAGAGCGAGGCGTGATCATGAATGAGATGCCGCCGATGGACTGTGTCAACCACGAACGATGTGTACCAGCACTGCTAGACCTGTATCTGTAGTTGTACATATAAATGTCAGAATCAACGACTGTAATCTTGTCAGCCCAGGATTGCTGCGAGTTGTCGACTGGAAGAAAGAGCTTCGGCGCGGATCACTGTCGGATCCGAAAGCACGTCGGAGGTCGAAGTCGCGTTTGATCCTCTCCCACTCCCCGGCGCCCGCGATGGCAAAACGCAAGACCACAAAGAAGGCAGCTGTGCGGGCGCGCTCAGTATCTGAAGAGTCTGAGCCAGCTCCAACCGGACCTACGCGCTCCAGGCTTCCTGTGCCGAGCGATGTTGTTCTCGAGGTGCGCTCAGCCAACTCGACCGCCAGCCCTGACTGGGATATAGATTTGCGCATTTCTGCACCCGCGGGACGTCCTATATCTCAGTCGCGTCTGTAAGGCTCAACGGGCAGATCTGACGACGCGGAACGCGGCGTGGGCATGGACACAGGCCTTCCGCAATGTTGAGCTGCCCGACCGGCCGCCCAACATATCTGGCCATTACTACGCTGCCCTCATGTTTGAGGCGATATGTGATGTACGTGTCTTAAGCTTACTGCATCGTCTACTGAACGAGTGTCGTATAGATCTGCTATGGGAGGTGCAAGATGCTCAAGGACACGTATTGGGACTTCCCAAAGCGCGTGTGCATCAAGTGCAGTCGCAAGCAGTGCGTGAAATCATCGGCCTCTTGTGGCAGTAGGAACTTACGGTTTGTAGTTTCGTTCCTATCCCAGACAGCATACACGTGCTTTCCAAGGCTCAAATCGCTCAGGTCGTTCCAACATCACAGAAGCCAGGAGGTACGTTACACTTTCAGCCAGTTTCTTCCTGACTTACAGGCGTAGCATCCCACAGGAAGACGCTGGACTCTGCACTGCGCAAGGTGGAACAAGAGATCGAGGTACTGGTCGATGATCCAACGAAGCTGGCCGTCTATATCCAGAATACCACAGCTCGCTCGTCGGCTGTAGAAGCAGTGCGCATTGTTTCCCTTCTAGAAGTTTGTGTTGATGTTAGATTGGACAGCACGCTCGCGAAGTCAAAGAGTGGAATGAGAAGGAAGTTATGACACGACAGCAGTCGGACGCCGTCGAGGCTCGTCGAACCGAGTATGTACCTTTGTTCTGCTCTCTTATATCAGCTGACACGGTTCAAGAATATGTGACCGCCTGGAGCGTGAGGGATGGTCAAGGCAACTCGCTCGTACACGCAAATACATCATCGAGCACCCACTCGTCGCGCAGCCAAAGATTCTCTTCGACGATGGTGCGTCGCACGCGTGGCATGGCGCTCTCAGCTTCATTAACCTTTCTGGTAGACTGGGCGAGCATCAAGCCCCAGCTCATTGCCGCTGCAACGGCCTGGTTCGATGCAACTCTACGCAAGAAGATGACGAAGCTACGGAAAATTCAGCGCTATCGTCGATGGCTCATGGCTGCCAGAGTCGTTGAGGATCTAGGCGAGAAGGCGAGCGGTGGTGGTGTCTGGCCCGACGACAACGACCTGCGTCGCATGCCAGAGCTGCAACCCATTTTGAACGGCGGTGTAACCAATGCGTCTGCGGGTAACGATGTGCCAGTGGAGTTCGAGGATGCGTCTGAGGGGGAGCCGGACAGCCTGAGTGACGCGACGTCCCTGGCCAGCGGCCACTCTGTCAACGATTCGTTTCTGGCGCGGCGGGCGACGGAGTCAGATCCATCCATCGGCAGTTGCGAGAATCTGGACGACGAACCAACAGAAGCGACAGCACCAAGACGCCATCACGCCCATTCCGGCTATGGATACGACGATTGCGCGTGGTGCGAGGCGCAAAGACAAGTTGTCACAGAGGCAATAGTCGACCGTGTTCCCGCCGCTATCCTGGCGTGGCGCCAACGCATAAGCGAGGAGCTGTTCGAGCGGATCCCCGAAGAGGTTATCGACGACGTTGCATCCGAGTCTGCCGACGACAAGGTGCAGTTCTTGTCTCGCGCGACTACAGTATTCCGTTGCGAAGGACAACACGACGTGGACCAGTCTTGGCTCTGCTGCGTTGGTGATTACGACCGGGCGAAGGGCTCGTCCTTCACGTTCTACCCCGACGCTCTGAAGCACCGCCCGGTTCTCATCGTCCCCGACCGATACGAGCATCTTGAGGAAGGAATCAGTACCTATGGAGTCATCGACTGCCACGGCGAATTACGCCAGGCCTGGAGCCCGGAGAACCTCGAGTTCGACGAGGACGCGCACGAGCTTGTCACCCATCTTGTTAAGAGCGCCGGGCTCGAACCCGCGACTGCGACACGCACCGACATGGAGCGCGAGGACGCGCGGTTTGTGTGTCGACACTGCGCCAACGATGACGCGAAGACCTTCATCCATAGCTGGTGGTCATGTGTACGTGATTATATGGCTAGTCGCGCGTACTAAGACGGTTTATAGGTGGAAGCAGCTATCCCTACGCTGTCCTCAAACTCGCCATATGCTCATCCTAGCAGCTATCGTGGTGGTCACGACCCCGAGTGGGTTCGTGTCGCCGACGCGGCAGAGGCATCGGTGCGCGCTCTGGCTCCCCGAGTGCCGGGAGAAGGCGAGCCTCGTGCCGTTACCTTCTCCGAGCTGAACATACCAGTACACGAGTTACTCAGAGCTACCTAATAGGAGATGACCGTTGTGCATTCCCAAAGCGGCTAATTGATGCGTTGAACCAGGGAAACGCGACTGCCCGAACCGAGTTGCTGGTTCAAAAGTCAAAAAGTTTCGCAAGACACGAGCGCTTAGCACTTTTTTTGGGCATAGTCTCCCCGTCCCGAAGGTAGTTTATTGAAAAAGCAGGGCTTCGACCGACGTGGACCGAGCAAAAGAGCCCAGTCCACGGTGTGGGCGAGGGGTGTGGTACAGGAATCGGGCGCACACGCCGCGGACGGAACGGGTAGGGTCTATGGGTTGCACGCAAGTCGAGTCGTGCTAGTCTCACGATCCGGCATGCTGACTAATCAGACTCAGCGAGCAGTTTTGGAAAGGTCTGCTTACCTGGTGCCGTGTCGGAGTCTGTGTAGCCACACATGCAAAGTCCGTCTCGTACACGCGTCCTGAAGACGATGAGCGATACAAAACGGTCAGAAGTGCTAATATGGCGTAACCGGAGTGCTCACTTGTCGCACACATCAAAAAGAAGTTGTTGCAGGACTCTAGGACGACAGTTGTGGTCCCTCCGCGGTATCCCAGATCTCGGCCTGCGAGACCTGCCGAACGTCAGCAATCCGTAGGCAAGTGAAGCGCGCCCAGGGAGTGTCAGGGAAGCGGGAAACGACGAGGTACAAAGGCGAGATTCAGAGAACTGAACTCACTTTAAACGCGACGATCCCGGCCCGGTCCTCACGATGCGCAGGACATACTCACTCAGGCTGTTTTGGTAATCCTTGCGGACATCGAATCGAACTCCATTGCACGAGACGGTGATGTGCGCGACACCGCAGGACACGCTCACTCAATTGATTACTTCTTTTGGTAATCCGTGCGCCGCTCGTGGATGACGTGGGTGTTGGAGTCCTCGCGATCTTGATGGTGGCTGCGTGAAAGACGATAGTCAGGTCTGAGAAGGAACTATCTTTGGAAATGGAAGCTCACCTGTCGGCAGCCGTGGCCATCGCAAATGACCCGATCCGTAAAGTCTTGCACGCGATGACGCCCTGACAGTGCCCGACGCATCTCGTATACCACAAGACGGACTGCGAGCAAGTCAGTCATAGCCGCATGTGCAATGAACAGAGAGCACGTACCTCATAACTTCGAGCTCAGAAGACCAAAACGTGTTGATGATGACGTGGGAGCTCGCATCTCACAGCCATGATGATCTGGCCGATATCGGCGCATGAAAGACTATGTGAAAGGATGGTCAGGGACTGAGAAGTAAGCGCAGCATGAAATTCTCACCAATCACCACCTGTTGCTGATGTGGATGACGTGGAAAGGGTGTACGTTGAAAATGTGCTGGGTACCGGGCCCGAGACTTGTAATGTTTGGGCATCCAGAACTGAGGCGGTCGTGTCGTGTCGTGAGATAGGGCTCTGGTGCTGGGTGAGGCCAGACTGCAACGCACCGGACATGATGACAGGCTGTCCATCACCGACTAAGGTGGCAGCGGCGGTGTCAGAAAGATAGCTATGAAACGGTGAAGAGGACGAAGGCTTGGGAGGTGCAGCGACAGCGATGGCAAGGGCGGCTGAGGATGCTGTCGGGAGTCTGACAGACAGTGTCATTGGGGAGTGTGGTGGGCAAATAGTAAGGAAAATACCTGGGACCAAAAATTACTTGATGGGGATGGCACGAGAAAGAGAGACGGAGGCTGAGAGTGAAAGTCTGGGTGTAGCGGGTACTTGCCACTCCGGGATATCGTAAGACCGAGCCGGATGTATATAGTTCCGTTCTCGCTGTTAGCCGAATCTTCACTCTTAGCTTTTTACTCTCTCAACCTCACCGTCGCCCTCGACTCCCGAACGTAGCCTCTCGCGCGAGGGCCACGCCGTATCTTTCGTGCAGCGCCGCGGCCGCTTAGCCGCTTCTACAGGACAGTACCGCGCGCGGCGCCGTACTCGCCCTCGTCCGAACTCTTACTCGCGCGCGCAGACGCCGAGCACGGGTAGGACTGGGCTCCTGGAACCTTGTGTCAGCTCCCGGAGCGTCACAGACCTCGTAGCCAGCGCTCGAGGTCTTCACACCTCCGACTTCTCCCTCGCCGGCGCTCGGTCGCTTTGCCGGGACCCCTCTCTCTTCGACAAGCCTGTGTGACGGGATCCCGTTACAGAGGTGGACACTGAGAGGAGTCTCCGCATTCGACCAGCAATGGCAAAGACTAAGAAAGACAAAGACGAAGACGCGCCCAGCGCCGCCGTCAACGCTCCGGACGCGGGCGCGCCGTCAGGCGCAGCCCCTACCACCGGAACTGCTGCAGCGAAGAAAGCGTCAGCCTCTTCGTCTGCCCCTTCCAACGCTCCTGCTCGTCCCCCAGGAGCTCCCTCAAACAAAAAATCCGGGAATCGTTCTTCGTATTCCCAAGCAGCCGCCAGTCGTTCGGCGGCTGGCCCATCGGTGCCCTCTCCATCCTCCAACTCGCGCGGCGTTCTCCAAACGCCCCGCACGACCCAGTTGTCGGTGTTCGGCAGTGGTTCGCCGCTCACTCCAGCTCCCGAGGGAGACGCGAGCCCAGCCGGGACGAACCTCACGCCAACGAACGCATCTTCCAGCCGAAACTCTCCTACTCCTACGTCTCGCGCTCCTCCTCCCTCGTCGCTCGCGCGGCCGGACCCCGTCGTCCAGTTCGCTAACAGGATGTTGGCTACGGCCGACGAATACATCGCCCGGCAGTTGAATCTGGGAGGGGCAGCCGAGCAGAAGGTCGAGGATCCACCTTCATCCCCTCCTAGCGGCCAGGCTGGGGGGCCGGAAGAAGGATCCCAGGCGAAAGACGAACAGAGCGGGCGCCGCCTGTCGTCAATCACCCTGTCTTCATCATCGCCTATTCGCTCGCGTCAGAGTCTAGCACCCGGTGCAGACTGGGATTTGAGTCCCGTCGGCGAGCGAAGGTTGTCGTTCGCAGACGACCTACATTCTCCGGAATCCGACTCGTTTGACGAGGTTGCTCGTTCGAAGACGCGACGCCAGTCGGCCATCCATCTTCCAGCTGCCGCCCACTCTTCCAGCGATGGGTCGAACAGAACCGTTCGAGCCACCCCAAACACGTCGATGGAAGCCCCCGCCGTGGGGAGCCCACCGAGAAACTCGCCTAAGACATCACGTCTTTCCGCGAAGCTCGTCTTCACGTCCGTCGCGCAGGGTCCGTTCTGGCTCTGCGACGACAGGTTCTTCTCGACCAAACCCGCAACCGCGTCTTGGATGACGGGCAACAACACCCGTCAGATGGCGCTCGACTTCGTACAGTTGGACCTTCCCCTCGACCGCATCAAGAGCGTCGACTACCAAGGCGAGCGCGAGTATGAGATGGACACGGACGTCATATACTCGTTCAAGGTCGTAGGCGACTCTCTCTCCAAAGCGTGCGAAGCCCTCTACGCCGAGCGCGACCACCTTCCCCGTCTTCCTCATCAATGGAAGGAGTCGGTGGACCTGGCCGTCAGCGCGTCGTACCCGCGTACCATGAACGTGATGCAAGTCTTCGCGTGGGCTATGAGCTGGCTGGATTACGTGCGTCAGTGGCTGGAGTTTCAACACAAAATGCGCCGCTACAACGACCTAGACGAATCCCCTGAGCCGGACGTTAGGACGTTGCTCAAAGCCGCCGCTCAATCCACTCACGCTCGCTCGGCATCCTTGGGGAGAGCTCCGAGGTCGCGCGACGGATCCACGCGGGGTCGGTCCACCACTCGGGTGACCCATTCATCGCAGAGAGATCGTTCCGTTTCTTCGTCCAAATCCAAGGCGGCCGAAGAAATTCGTAACATGCATCGTTCGATCCTCGGTCTCAAAGACGACCTCGAGAACCTCGTCAGCGCAGCGAAGCGAGCCTCTTCGCCCGCGATCGCGCAAGACACCGCTTCCTTGCCTCCAGCCGCCGTTGCAGCTCCCGGAGCGCCGGTCGCCGTTGCAGCTCCCGGAGCGCAACGTAGAGCGTCGTCGGCGCCCCCGTCTACGAAGCCCGGAACTGAGGATGATCTCAACCGAGATATTCCTCCTCAACTGCGGAAAGAGACCTTAGAGTTCTCGCGAGCACGGCAGAAGTTGAGCGCCGCTGAGATCGCTACTCCAGGCCCCGTCAAGAAAGGCAAGGAGAAGGCGCAGACGGACGTGTTCGCCGCCGCCGCTACGCCGTACAAGCCTCCGTTTGAAGACGGCGACGGGAAAGACGACGGTCTAGTTCACGAGGACGATCTGGGAATCATTCAAGGGTTACTGCATGGGATACCACCCGCTCTGGGGGGCACGAAGTCACCTCCTGCCCCGATAGCAGTCATGCAGCCCGAGCAATGGCGCCACACGCCTACGCACCTTCCTCGTACGGCGGACGACCAGTTACCCGCATCCGAATTCAAACTACGCGCTCAGCCTGCAGTGGGAGCTCCTCTCCTTCGGCAAGCTGCCTACGACCGGCTGACCGAGACCCTTCCGGAGTTCGTCCGACGCCCAGCTTCAGTCCCAGGCGACCAACAGCGCGGGAAGCGCAACGACAACTTCCCCGACATCACGCGCATCCAGAGAGACCCGTTCGAGGGCAGCGACGGATCTGACAAGGACGAAGGAGACGCGCGGCGTCCCTTGCCTCAGGGAGGACCTCCCGACGATGGGGATGGATCCAGCTCCAGCCACGGCAGTCGCAAGCCTTCGCACGGTCGACCAGATGGTCCTCCTCGTTGGGGATCAGATGGTCCTCCCCCTCCGCCGCCTGATGGCGGAGGAGGAGGCGGAGGTGACGACGGAGGACGCGGTCCTCCGGG